>JAPYZJ010001130.1:0-79683 GCA_030522765.1 Ophioninae sp. B BG-2022a | reverse complement strand
AAGTTAGTATTAGAGCTGGCTGCTATCAGAAGTAAATTGTATTTAATAAGTGTATTAATCAATATTTTTGCAATAAGATTCATTTTTTTATGGGATGAAGTTTTTGTAAGACTCTTTATACGGTGTATTTTATGTTCGGAATTTATCCTTAAAAGTAAATATCTTCACATTTTAGTTCTGAGCCAAAGGAAAACGTAACTAAGCTTTAGAAAGTTAAATTTAAAACAAGGACAAAGTAATTTAAGTCTGTTAAGTTCAAAAAAAAGTAATTAATTGTTAACAAAGTTAAAGCAACAACTATTCATTTTTATAATATTTTAAAGTTCTTTAGCATCCAAAAATGTCAAAATAAAACAATTTGCCTATTATTTTATCGGCAAAGTCAGATGCATGTTGATTATTTTCTTGTTGTATCAAGCAAATATAAATTATTGTTGTTGATTACATTAGCTTTGCCGCCATAATCATTCCTCAAGAAAATCTTTAAATTCGTTTATAACGGATCTTCTAAAATAAAGCTTTTGTCTGAGAAATACAGCATTTTAAACTTTAAAAATTTAATCAAGCACTTTGAATCCAATAAATTTGGCATTCTCATGTAAACATCTACGACAAAGGTTAATATCATACTTTCTGTTAAACCCACGGTGGTTGTTGCAACGTCTGCATCTGCGCTGGCCCTTTCCTCCATGAACACTGTGGCAATATGGTGCTTCCTTCTCTACTTCATATCTGACTTTCAAATCGTGTGGCATGTTGAGGGTAAAATTTTTATAAAAGTTTTTGAAACCAAAGGAAATGCGTGCTGTTTGTCATTAGCAAACGAATGAGGAATATGCATACACTGTTTTATTTGTGCTGAAATATACAGAAAAGACTTCTGACCATCGAAAGGTAGCTTATGGATTCCACTAGTCTAAAACAATGTTTCAAATGTGGAATTAAACAAATACAATGACAAATAAGATGGTCTTAGTAGGAAGAAATGATTTAGATAAAATAACAATTAAAGATTGCGCCATTTATTGCCTCATTTTGGCTTTAGTTCTAATTTGTATGGGAATATACATGAAGATTAAAGCAATGTTGAACGGATATTTGGGCAGGAATAGAGAAAAAGAGAATCTTAGTTAATTTGTAATCGAATTTTAATAAATTTTTTCTTGTTGTTTGAATTTATATTGAATTATAACACCTTATTTTGATTATTTTAGTAAATTAAGATTACTAAAATAATAAGTTGTGTGAAGGTATCTTTCAAATGTTATATTTTTTATTGCTGATAAGTCACTATGAGTTCTAAATAGAGATGCTATTCTGACCTGATGAATCATAATATGTTTTTTTACGAACCAAAAACTAAGATGCAATTTAAGTTAGTCTGTTTTACATTTAATATTTAAATTGCTTAAAGTTGTATTTTAAAGGTTATCAGATAAATCATCTTCTTGTTTGCAGCTATTCAGGACAGAAGATATTTGTTTATTTCTCAACTTCTTGTTTTTGAGGCAAAAATCAGCCAATTATATTTTTTTATTTGTAAATTGGGGATATAAAAAGCAAAAAAAAGTAGCCCTGGAATGGCCAAAGTTCTAAGTCTTTTGATGCTGAGCTGTGTTTGCAAATGCAGGCTTAATTTGCAGGAGCTTTTTAAGAAGTGCGAAGGCAATGTGAAGGATGTAGTATCGTCGCTTGAAAGGAAAGAAGCCTCTTCAAATGAAAAGGTTGATGCAGACTTTGACGAAGAAATTGGAAACAAGTCGGAAGAGAGCAAGATTCCTGACCAGCAAGTTGTCTACAACATTATAAAAGAGGCGAACATTAAATATTTAGAACATAACATAGACCAGGCGGAGGCATTGTTTGCATCCAACTGGAAGAAGTACGGCAGTTCACTGATGTTTCAGCAGGAGTACATCAAGTTTCTGTTGAAAATAGGAAACTATGATAAGATCTTGGTTTTGAAGGGTATTTCTGGCTTGACAGCACAGTCATTGGTAGATAAAGCACAAGAATGCTTGAACATCATCAGATCTGGAAATATAAAGGACGTTGCTAGTCTTGTTACGACATCTCCGGATTCTAAGGATGTCATTCTTGCAACAATCAAATACAACTATGAGAATAACAACCTACAGACGGCTGAACAGTATATTTCACATTTTGAGAAACTTTACAGCAAGAACATATCTTTTCTTGGTGACTTGAAGCTCAGAATCAAGTTCAGGCTGAAGAAAATAGAAGAAGGCCTGGAAATTCTGCGCTCTATGCGAGATAAGCGAGAATTATACGAATCCTACAGCAGCCTTTATGTCAGATTCAAGGAGATAAAGGCTTCTGAGAATTACGATCCGATATCTAAGCTCAACAGCATTGGAAGGCTGTTTAACTCTGTGATTATCAAAAAGCAGTCTGATGCATCATTTTCTCCAAGCATCTACGATTCATTGTATTTGGTTATTTTGGAATACTTGGTGGAATACGGATGTGACATCCATTATAAAGATACATTTTCTTATGCCACACGGCTAGTGAACATAGACGATTCTGAGAACACAATTTACAATTATGTTAGAGCAGCCCTTCTGGCGCAGAAGGTGTCCCTTGCGAAGGATGTTTTGGAGAAGAATGAATCTAAGCTGTCTCCACATCGCATAAATGCATTAAAACTGCTGATCCGAGTTGAGCTGCAAAAGGAAGAGCAGAGACTTGAAGCTGAAAGAAAAAGAAGAGAAGAACAAGAGAGATACAGGGCAGAAGAGAGAGAGCGAATGTTAAGATCCAACTCTACACACAAGGCAGGGACCGATTTTCTAAGCTACTACAGGGTTCTTGGTGCCAACAAGTCTTCTTCGCAAGAAGATTTGAAGAAGTGCCACAGGAGAAAGATGAAAGCAATCAGTAAGAAATCAGCCAAAATTCTTAAGCCTGAGGAAAGGGAAAAGGAGATGCAGAGTATTAACAAGGCTTTTCAGGTGCTTTCTGATCCAGACAAGAAGAAGGCCTATGATTTTGGAATTGATCCTGATGCAGTTCCGCAACAGCAGAATCAGAACTATCACAGACATAGCAATGGCCATCATTCTGAGACTTACTTTGAGGGTGGAGACTTTCAGGACATTTTTGAGCAGATCTTTGGTGGTGGCAGACGATCCCGGGGATCAAGGTCTCATCGCCAGTACATTTTCCTTTAGTGAGTGTTTTTGTGAGGTTGGAAGCCATCAAAAATGGTCAGCTTTACATTAATAAAAGGTATAGTTTATGTTGTCTTTATTGTGTGTGTTTAGAATATTGTAAAAGTAAACTTTTATTCTGTTTTTTCATTTTGCTTTTTTTATTTTCAGTAACTTATTTAAGCAAGGTCCTTTGCTAAACAATACAATAGCTTACTTTGTCCATGAAAATTATTTTATCGACTTTTTTCGTTCTGACTTGTCTGAACACACAAATAGCACCAGAAACAGCGAAGCTTGACCCAATCGAGTTTGCGTATCTTGAGTATTCACTTCCACCTGTGTCATGTAAGCATCTTGATAAATTTGTTTTCGACAGGAAGCAATTCTTTAAGTATCGCTGCAAAATACCTTTTAAGGCCGAGGCATTTATCAAAGAGGAAGTAAAAAAATTCATTGCTGAGTTTGATCGCAGAATGGATTTCGACATTTTGCTGGAAAAACTTGGTCAAAAAATTGAAGAAGACAGAGGAAAGCTGGGAGCTGATCATGAGATAGCTGAGAAGTTTATGGAGTTCTTACTTTTTGTCAAAACATTGCCAGATCTAGGCAAAAATCTCAAAAAATTTTCTGCTGAAGATTTCAAGGGCCTTGTAAATCTTAGCTTTTTTCGTAATTTCAATCATCTAATTAGAATCTATCAGGACCTTTCCTTAATCTGTAGCAACTATCAACTAATGCCAAAGAATGACTTTATCATAGCCATGATTAATCTTTATTCAAATAAAATTGTAGATTCCCTAAGAATCTTTAATCTGACAGTCTTACGTCTGCCCTGTGTAGCCAATGAACCTGAGCTTAAAGAAAAAAGAAAATCCCAGATTCAGGAATTTATTGATTATTACAGAACTTTTATGATAAATGCAAACTGTATTCTAAATGAGAAAAAAGTATTGAGGCGTTTCGAAAGTGAATTTCCAAGAGACATTTTTGACCTAATCAAATCCGTTGCTTTATGCCAGTACGCATTCAACGTATTTCGTTGCTTTGTTTCAGGCTTTAGGAGCAAAGAATACAGCATTATTTTCAAGAAACAGTTGATTGAAGACTCATTGTGTTTTATTTCGGTTCTAAGCACTTCTTACGATGACTTTGCCCATGGAACAAAGACTAACTCAAGTAAAACTGCCAAAACAGAAGCTCCCGAAGAAATCATAGAGAACAATGCAGAATCTTATGGCTCTCAAATTACTTATAGCGAAGTTGTTACTTTATAAAGATTATATTTTACTTATGAAATCTTTAAAAATCAAAATTTCGTCTTTTTGCAATATTTTTCAAAAATTATGGCTTTTTTGTGTTTAAAAAATTACAATTGCCGTCCTTTTGATGATGTTGTGTGGAGATTCTGGGATTGAATTTCGATGTAAAGACATAACTTGCATACTGAATCAGCATTTTAACATTGTTCTGTTTACTGAAAGCACAGTTTTGTACGGTGGAGCTGTGACTAGTCTTGGGTTTGTAGTACCAACAAAATACTTAAGCTTCATCAAGACCATAAGCAAAAAACATTCGTATTCCACAGACCTGTCTAAAATTTTTACATTTTCTAATGAAAAAGATAAATTGAGGCTCCAGGAATTTATAGAAACACAGAAAAATGATACAAGCTATGAAATAATAAAAGACATTTTATAAAAAAGGATATTCTAGATCATTTAGAGAGCTCTATAATAGATTACTGTCATATTTGATCAGTTAATTTGTTTTTGAACAATTTACTGGATAAAATTTTTATTGGTCCCTCTCCCCTTTTTGAATTTATAATTTTAAGGTATACCCCTTTTATGAAGACAACTTCTTTTAAAATATTAAGAATATTCCTGGGACTATTCATAGCAACATTGGCACTGATCAATATCTTTGGCTTCTTCTACTCAATCTACCAGTATAAGACTCTATCTATTGAAAGCAGCATACGCATGGGTTCCAAATTCACCCTGAAAAATTTTATGATGTTGCTGATCTACTCAAATCTCTTGGCATCATTCTTAAGCTCATACGCCTTTAACATAGGATACGGCTTTCTTATTAGGTTCTGCACGTACGTAATACTGTTTGCAGGTGCTGTGGGGCTGTATGCTGTGGTGTACTTGAAACAAAAGGGGGTGATAAGCCTCAAAAACCAGCTTACGTATGGAATCCTGACAAGATCAGACTTGGCATACAGCTTGTTTGACTACTGCGGAAACAACGTTCCGAAGATGGCAGAGACATACTTTATAGAGGAGTATGCCAAAATGGTCAAGAACTTCATTATTATGGAGTCGATCTCTTTAGGAATGCTAGGAATTATTCTTGCAGGTATTTTCATTGCAAAGTTTATCAGAATAGAAGTGAAGACACCAGAAGTCCCTGTTATTGTTGATGAAAGAACAGCTGGAGTAGATTCTGTGTCCTTGAGAAATAAGCTAGTTTATAAAATAAATGTGTAAATGTTTCTGTAAGTTTAATTAATCTTTGTAAATGTGTAAGTTTAATTAATCTTTGTAAATGTGTAAGTTTAATTAATCTTTGTAAATGTGTAAATTTAATTAATGTTAAAAAAGCTATAACCTGAAGATTGGCTAAAAGAAAAGCTCAAATTGGTCTTCTTCTTAATAATTTCAAATCTAAAAATCACTCTTTTCTGGATTTATTTCATTTTGAGACATTGTCATTTGAAATGTAGCCTTGATTAAAGGGGCATTCTAACATATTTACATAAAGATGTCCAATAGAACACCTTTCAGAAGAACTTTGTAAAGAATTTTATTTGTTTTTCTTGGCACTCACACTGGCCTTCCTTTTTACCCGCTTCTTTGCAGGTTTTTCCTCTTCTGCAACATTTTCAGCTTTGCCTTCCGCCTTCTTATTTTTGGCCCTTAAAATCGCTTCAATAGCCTTGTACATAATTGGAATTATGTTGGCTATTACAATCACGTAGTAGTCATGGAGATGGTAGTGCCTCAAGAAGACAATACCGCCATACACAAAAACCATGTTCAGGAGCTCTTCTATTTTTATTTTAAGCTTCTTTTTGAAGACAAAACTTTTAAGGCAGATCTGTGCGAGATTTGAGGTGATGTTCCAGGAAAGCAAAAGAAAAGTATTTTCTTTTGAGTTTTTCAGGGCCACCAGAGAAAAGAACTTGGAAACATGCGGAACCTCCCGCAGAAGAAACATTACAAAACTATTAGAATATAAAAAGACAGAAAGTATAAAACCTACTGCATACAGAATTATACTTTCTGTTGTGAGCTGGTATCTTGTGTGTATTGTGTTGGCAATCAATTTTGGTCCAAAGGAAAGAAGAAGGGAAGGAAGAAGAAGCTCTGTGATGGTTGGGCTTATTCCCTCATCCACAAGGTTTTTTGTTGTAAGGATGTTTCCTGCAATCGAAAAGACATAGTTCAGCCTTTCAATATCCTGGCTTCTCAGCATATGGGCTGTTTGTTATTTTTTACAAAACTGGGTTACGAGGGAAAATAAAAGAGTTTGAAGAGGAAATTTATTTGTTTACAACAGGTCCAATCAGACGATAAGTTTGAGTGATCTTCATCAAATGGCTTACAACCTAGTTGTAACAATCAGATTAATGCAAAAATAGCTTGCCTTTTACTATTTGCATTTCTTTATATTTTATTTTTAACGATCAAAGATGATGCACAACTCATGTTATAAACCTAATACAAGCCATTTCCTAAATTAGCAATCACTTTTTTTGTAAAGTCAATCAAAAAAAAGATTTAAAAGCAAAAAATAAGAAGAATGAACAATCTAAAATGTTTCTTTTTTAATTTCTGTTCACTTCCCGTGTTTTGCAATAAAATCTAAAAGAATCGCCGCTTCTATGTCATAATTGTCTATCTCCTTCTTTATCTCGTTATTAAATAGCTTTATGCTACTCGCGTCATCCTGGATTTCTTGTGATAGTTTTTCTGCATCTGGGACTATCGTCTGGCTTGCTTTTTTAGCTTGCTCCATGGACTAGACATGCAGAATAATTAAATGAGAATATTTTAAAGGAGAATCTGTCATTTATATTTGGCACAAGAAGCTTCTAAAGCACAATTTTTCCAAATTGCTGATTCTTCTAATTTGCCTGTCTAAAATGCTAACTTCGTCTTGTTTGCACAGCAGAGACTGTAAATTAGCAGAATACTAGAGCCTGTCATATCAAAATCTCAACTCTCAATTTGTAGCCATCTGTGATTAAATTTATAAAAATTTGCCAATTTATTTTATTAAAAACAACAAATAAAATACCCCATGCTCAAAAAACTTGTAAATGTGAAAACACGTTTGCCGAAAGACTTTCTTTCAAAATATCTAAACCAGGATAAAGAATTGGAAGCACCCCCAATGCCGCCTAAAAAACATACACCTTATTTTTCTAATATTTTGTGTAAATTTTTTGTAAAAAACTGCTGTACAAAAGGGGCTGAATGTATTTTTGCTCACGACCTCTCATTGTTTCCTTGTCCAGACAGCTCTGGCTCAAAGAGTTGTGATAGAACTGACTGTCTTTATAAGCATGACCACGTCTCAAGTTTTGAAGATTGCCCAGCTCTTTCAAATGATGTTATGAGTGGAAAATCTATCTTTGTTTCTCCTTTCATTTAGAATCCTAGAAATGTAATTTGTGCCTGATCCAAAGCAATGAGTTTTAGCAAGCACAAGCTTCTTGCTAGTGTTTGACTCATTCTAGTTGAGTGTTTGCAGTGAGCTGTAAAATTTTGCAATTTTCTTTAAATTTTATCTTTTTTGTTTATTAGATTACATAACTTAACTAAATTTATTTACATTTTAATTTTCACTTTTAAATATCCGTTCAAAATAAACTATTTTTTCTTTTACACGTCCTTTTGAAGCATCTTTTTCTGTTGTTTCTTTGTCTTCCTTGGGTCTCTGAGATGTTTTATTGTCTCCAAATTGTGTATTTAAGTTTTCAGGCCCGTCTTCCATGCTTGTCTTTTTTTTGCCTGATTCGTCATCTTTTGCTTTATTCAGAGATATTTTTATTTCAGAATAATCAGGTATGGAAATATTTATCACAACACTTTCGTTTTGTCTGGGACTCTTGTTAAGATCACTTGGAGCACATACAGAATTTGTATTGTCTGTGCAACCTTTGTCGTAAGACTGCATATTCCCACTCAAATCAAGATTCACAGTCTTTCTATTTGTATTCTCACTATCCAAATCAATAGAACTTTCACTATTGGGAAAAGATGAACTGCTATTTAGGTTTGTTGAAGATTCGCTGTCTTTTCTTTTGATTTTGTTCTGATTTCTGCACTCATTTTCTAGGCTGGCCCCATTTCTGGCAGAAACCCGGGTGAAATTTGAAATAGTCCCATCGACTGACGACGAGGCGTTGATTGGTGAGCTGTTGTAAATTGTAGAGTAGTCCTCAGTCTGTGAAGTGCTGCATGTCCTCAAGGACTGGGCCTTGGGAGTTCTGTCATTTTCTGTATTCAGACTTTTGGAACTCATTCTCTTTTCCGATGGATAATTGTTGAAAATGAATATTGAGCCAGGCTCTTCCAACGACTCGTGAGATTCTTTAGCTGGAAATACCTCATTAGATTCGTTTTTATTATTGCCTGTCTTTGTCTTTATGCTTAAAGTATCTTGAGACTGTGTATTGGAGGCCTTTTCGTTATTTTGGGTTGATCCCGTAATTGATTGATCTCCTTTATATTTTCTGGGTTCTACAGGTGTATTTTCTTGTAGAGAAGCCAGAAAAACAGGACTGATCTCTGCGCCATTTGTCATTGTGCTGCTTACCATTGCAGGACTATTGGCTTCAGACTCTGAGGAAGATGTGACGCCAATACTTGTGTTTTCTGTCTCAGAGTCTTGATTTTTCACTTTTTTTAGGCTGTTATCTGGTGTCTTAACAGTGGGCGACGAAAATTCGTCAGGAGTTCTGTTAATTCGATCTTCTGTGTCCAGAATTGCTATCCTGACCTCAGGCAAGTCTTCCACATTGCTCACCATAGCTATATCGTGCATTTTCGTGGCATCGTCACTTTCTGTCTTCTCCTCTACTGTTTGGCTAGATTTCTCCTCTTTTTCCTTCCCATTACCATTACCATCACTAAGCTTTTTGCTTTGATCACCTGAATTCTTCATAATAAATTCCAATGATGACGTTTTATTAAAATCTATCTGTTTCAAAATTGTGCAATAATCTTCTTCGTTGATTAAAAATACATACAAATTTGAAGAGTCTTCTAAGTTGTTGGTTATTTCTGGTATTTCTGAAACATCATCTAGGATTTTTAGATCGTACCTAGAAACTTTGCCATTGCTTTCAGTGTAGTCAAAACTTTTCAAGTTATCTGCAAAGCACATCTCAATTTTGGAAATCAGGTCGGAAGCGGCATGGTCGTCCAAAAGTTCTGTCCTTACTATCTGCCTATGGATATTTTTCATGAAAACAGATTTTATTCGTAATTTATAACATATTTAAAACTTCCTGTTTCAGGCTTTTTGAGATTGTCCAGTATTTTTGCTAGAACTAATTAAATAACTGACAAATTAAACCAATTTACATCTTTCCTTTGCTGCATCTTCATTTTAAGCAGTAAAGAGAAGTTGGGATTCTTAAAATTATGCTTTGAAACTTTATTGCCTTAAATTATATATTTTGGTATGATACTGTTAGGATCAGGCTATGTTAATCTGGAGAAGCTGTGCAAAGTAAAATAAACAGCTTTTGAGTTGATAAAGTCAACTTTGTTGAAACTTGGTTCATTTATTATTCAGAAAGACTCAATAAAACTTTGTTTATTTTAAATGAATTAAACTTGAAAGTCATATCTTTCTTTCAATGTATTTTGCTCCCCATGGCCAAAAGAGAATACGACATAATTCTGTACGGTGCAAGCGGATACACAGCCAGCTACATAATAAAAGAGCTAGAAACGTCTCCACTGAAGATTGCTGTTTCTGCTAGAAATCTATCACGCATTCCTGAGACAATGCTGCCGAAAATTGAATGCTCGTTAGATGAGATTGAGACATTAGTTTCTAGAACGGAGCTATTGATTAATTGTGTAGGCCCTTATACGCTCTATGGAGATCCTGTAATTCAGGCCTGCATCAAGCATTCCACCAATTATCTGGATATCTGTGGCGAACCTGGATTTTTGGACCATGTATACAAAATGTACAATAAAAAAGCCAAGAATAAAAATGTGAAAATAGTTCAAAGCGCTGGGTTTGATTCTCTTCCAGGAGACATGGGTGTCTATCTATCGAATAAAAGTGGAGGCAGCAGTAACATTGAGATGGTTATTTCTGCCAAGAACGTTGCTGTCAACAGAACAACTTGGGAATCACTGATCCTTAGTCTGCAAAATTTTTACAAAAAGAATAGATCTAATGAGAAAATTATTGAAAGCAACTCAAATGATATAACAACTGATCACAAAAAACACAATGTTCCTGAATACGCCTATAGCTCCACTTTGGATTCCTACATTGTTAAGTTCAGGGGCTCAGATCCATACGTCATAAAAAGAAGCAACAAGTATTTTAAAGATAAAAAGGTCTATGAATCCTCAGTTTCCTGCTATATGAAGATAGGCAGCATATTTAACCTTTTTACTTACTACTTAGTTGTATTGTGCATTTTCGTTCTGTGTAGGTTTCAGTTTACAACTTCACTGTTGATCAAATATTACAATATTTTCAGTCTTGGACTGGTGAAAGATAGGCCATCACCCAAAGAATTGTCAGATTCTCACTTTGAAATACATTTTACATCTAAAAACAGCTCGACCAACAAGGTGCAGAGACTCAAAATCACAGGGCCTGATCCAGGCTATGCTGGGACTTCTATTTTTATAACACAATCGGCATATGCACTAGTCGAGGAAGGTTCGAAGGTTGTTCCAGGCGTCTTGACCCCTTCAATTGCATTCCACAAGACTAAGCTGATCGAAAGATTGAAGTCAAAAGGAATACAATTTAAGTTTGAGTTTGATTAAAAAACTTTTTAGGAACGGTTGTCTTTTGAAGTATACCATTAAAGAGCATTTTGATGTTTTTACTCCTTCAGTCATAATTTTAATCAGAGCTCTTTTTAAGGTATAAAAATGCTTATTTCAGTACCTAGGAATTATTTAATAAGATTAAGCTTGTTTTATCACTTTAAAATATGATCTCAACAAAGATTTTTGTTATTATTAAATTTGATCTGAAAACGATTTTTATTACTCATAAAATTTAATCTCAACAAAGATTTTTTATTTTTAGTGCTTTAAACACTATGAAATGGCTACAATAAAATGCTTGTGCTGGAATGCGTCTTTTGTAGCGACTCTTTTTCAGCATGTAACAACAGTACCTTTTTGCATAGCTTATAAAATCATAATTTACTTGTCAAAGTGGCTCATGAGATTCTGTTTGTCCTTTTCCTGGGATGAAAGTAAAAAGGCTACATAATCTTCTTTTATTTGCTTGCTATATTTTATGATCCACTGTTCAATCTTAAGATTCTCGGCCATCTTCAGCAGCTTTTTCGTCTCGGTCCTTTGTCTTGATAAAAAACGACTTTTCTCTTTTTCACTAAGTTTAGCCAGCTTTATTATCAGATCTCGGGCTTCAAATGAAGATTCGTATGCCCCAGTTTTTCTATCCAGACATTCTTTCAAGAACTCTATCACTGAGAACTTTTGTTCTATAAAACTTTTGATATTGATCTGCTGCAAATCTTCAATTGGAGCCATGAGTGCATCTACCCATTCTCTTACAACCTTGGACTTGTCTTTGAGATCTATCTTGTACACAAACTCTGACATATCCTTAAGATTCAAAATTGATCCCCCTAGATTCAGCGAAATCTTGCTCTTTTTTACTCTTGTAATTTTCTGGAATTTCCTGTAAAATTCAGTCTTTTCTTTTTCCAGGATCTCATTTACTTCCAAGTTCTCAGAAATCACATCTCTGATTCTCAGAACCATGCTCCTGTACTCCTTGTCCCTCTTCGGATCAAAAAATATTTCATTTTTGTGAAAAATCCCCACTCTTTCCCTAACGCATCTAGATATGGAAAAGAGGTTGCTTCTTATCAGCTCTTTGAAAATGAATGATTTATCTTTTTGGATTAGCCCAAATCTAAGTGCTATTGGAGCTTTCAATGGTCCACTGTAGTTCTCAGGATTCTCGAGATTGAAAAAATTTTTTATATTGGAGACATCTTTTAGAACCAATTTTTTAGATTCTATTATTGCATCAATTATGTGATTTAGCTCTCTTTTTGAGGGCCTTGAAGTTCCAATCTCAAATACTAAAGCATCCAGCGGAATGAAGGACTCATACAGAATCACAGTTGGCAGATCATATTTTATGTCGCACTTTGAAATGTTTTTGTTGGGCGCTTCCAAATTATCATGCAGTTTTAGGGTAAAGAGATTTTTAAATAAATGTTTGATAAGCATTATACTTTGTTTATGAAGATTCATTTGAATGTTTTGTTTTAAACATGAAACAAGGCAATAAAACAATCACATTAATGAACCTGATCCTTAAAAAATATTGAGAAAAATATAAAAGTTTATTTTACGAAATATTCTAATTGAAAAGTAAAAAGATCTTTTAAAATCTGATTGGTAGAAGTTAGCGTGGGTCGGTTATCTTCAAAAAGCATCGTTTAATCACAATCTGGTGGCACCTGACAACAGAATATAACGTTTCTAGAACAATTAATACTTATGAAAAATGATAGTTTATAATAAAAACAGTGTGAGATTGACACTTGTTGTGAAAAGATAGAAAAGTACTGTTTGAGGAAATAAACACAACGCTTTGTCTCAACTCTCATTTTTCATCTGAAGCAAACACTATTGTTTATTCTTTGCTGGTCCTCTGCTGTTAAAATCTTTTTTGTAGCTGCCTCTGCCAGAGTCTTTACCTTTTTTATTTTCAAAATTACCAGGGCTTTTGTTAAAATCACCTTTTTTGTTATAGCCACCTTTGCCGTTATTTCTGAAACCACTGCTCTTGTTGTAGCTATTTTTTCCGCTTTTAGCGTCAGAACTAGCTTTCTTCTTATCATTTTGTAATTTCTTTTTCTCAACCTCTTCTCTGGAAGAAAAGCGGTCTCTGAAAATAAATTTGTCCTTGTAGGCCTCAAACTTGGCCTCCAATCTAAAAGCTCCCACGTTTTGTCCTGCATCAAGCTTTACTGCTGCATAAACATCGTCCACCGGCCCAAACACTTCATCTACCTTTCCTATCTGTCTTTTATTGAAAAGTACGGATGAGTTTGGGTATGGAATATCCCTGCACTCCAGCTTTAGAATGAGCTGGTCGCCTGCAGGATGCAAAAATGTCCCCAGATGGACAGTCTCCGTTGAGAATTGCTTTCTATTGTTATCTCTGTAGTTTTTTGCCATTTACGGTCATAAAATAAGTGAAAAAATTTAAAAGTAAAAATTGACAATAAAATACCTTTTCCACTGACTTTGTGCTCTTTAGTTTAACTTTTACTAATAATTTTATGCTTTTGAGCTCTCTACAAGCTTTTATTTCACTAACTAAGTACTCACATACTTTGCAAAGGATCTTGTATTCATTTATATTTTCAAATTTGGCCCTCCATGAGTAATGACAATTTGGCTCCCAGAGATGCAAAGATCATTTCTATAATTTTAAGATCTTTGGGAATAGAAGAATGTGCTCCCAAGGTCATAGTACAGCTTTTGGAATTTGCCTACAAATATTCTTGCGAGGTTCTGGAGGATGCATTGCTTTATGCAAAATACTGTGAAAAAAGCCAAATCACAGGAAAGGACATGAAATTGGCACTGCAAACCAAGGTAGGGAAGCATTTTTTGCCGGCACCGCCTAGAAACTTTTTGCAAAGCAGCGTGGAATCCACAAACAGCAAGGCCTTGACAGTGCCAGATGAGGAAGATCTTCTGCGAGCTCCAAATTACAAAAGTGGACTTTTTGGGATGGAATACGAGCCTGAAGAGAAAGAAGCTAACTTAAAGAAGAGAAAAGTTCATTGATTGAGCATTTGCCGGCAAGGTCCCTAACAGTTTGTTAAAGAAAAGAAGATTGTGCTGAGTCTATCACAGATGCTTCAATAAATATTTCAATACCACCTGGAAAAAGAGAAGATTGTATTTTTGGATAGCAATTTATAAGATTGTTAATAAACAAGCAGTTTTTGTCATAGACTATGTCAGATTTGCCTTTTTGCAGGCATGAAACTGTAAAAAGCCTTTTGACCTCGTTTATGCTAAGGAATATCTTTTTGTTTCAGTGTTCTTACTTTAGTAAAATTACACTGCAAGATTTATTTAGCAACACAAAAAGATAAAATTATCGAAACTAAAGTTTAAAGATATAATTTGACATATTTTTGAATAAACTGTTGCAAAACTTTGCAGAATGAGCTATTTTACAGGTATCTGTAGACTTATAAATATTTAAAATTGACTAAATGTCAAAGTTGAGCAGGATGATAAATTTTTGTAAAAATTTTATCTGAAAACTTAATTGTAAAAAGCTGAGCAGATTAGCAGATAGTTCTGCAAGAGGCAAATCTTCTTGTAGATAGATCTTTTGTATTTTATTTATGTTCGATCTATACCCCTTCAATGTTTGTGTTGATGGTCCCGAATGAAATAAAGGATGCCAGTCTTTCTGTGTTTCCCTCAATCGGTGACATTAAAATTGCCAAACTATTGACATATGATGAATCTCTAAATGATCTTCTTAAGAGATCCAAAAGGCTTTTTTTAGATCTCCTCAGCTTTTCTGAGCATATCCTGGCAAATAAAGACGGAGTTATAGTAGATTGTAGCTCTAAGCCCATTGAGTTCATCTGGGACAGCAAGGAATACCAGCCGCAATCTCTAGACGGTCTGATCGATCTTTTCAACGTAAATTTGAGTATTTTTACAGATGATTTTGAGAAGATAAAAGAGAAAATAAATGAAAAATCTGCTGATAATAGTTTTGAGTCTCAATCCACACAGACCTCACAGCATCAGAATCAAACAGAGGATATTTTGATCTTACCAGATAAGCTAGCAAATTTGGAACTTTCAGAAAATTCCTGTACTCTTGAATATCCTATTTCTTATTTAGATTGTATTTACTGCATGATAGGAAAATCAGAGGAGAAGAGCTTCAAAAAAATAGTAAACAAAAGCTCCTTGGAAGTTTTAAGAGAGGACCCTAGGAATGTCCTATACAAGATTTATTGTTTAAAGACTGACTCCAACAGGCTACTTGACATTTTGAGCAGAAGCTACAAATGCAGCAGATCTGTGATTCCTGATGAGGCCAATAACCTTACAAAGAGCAGGTGCCAAGATGTAATTGCAGACCTGCATTCGCTAGCGGAAAACAGCACAAGAAAGCTGTTGATTCATATATTTCTGCTGAAGGCCTACATTGAGGCATTGCATAGCATAGGCTTACCACAAAACTATAAGTTTAAGATAGTTGATAAGATAAAGAAAGAGATGAAAAGAATTGCAAAAGATAATTGTGAGTTTCTTGTGGCCAAAAGCAGTGATTTCATTCCGTATGTTAGTGTTGAGATAGACAAAGAGATTTTAAGGAATCTATCTAAAAAGATTAGAAAATGATATGCTAGATAATTTTGTGAAATGATATGCTAAATAATTAGGGAAATGATTGAGCAAAATGAAAAAGAAAATATTAAAAGCATAGATTGAAAGGATCAGTTTGAAAAAATAACAACAGAGACAAAAGTTGAAGAGAACAAATAAACAATTGAATTCAAAAGTTAAAGTTTATGCTAAGCATTCATTTATATTAACAACTCAACCTGAGAGATTATAAAACTTTGCTATTTTAAAATATTGTAACATAAAAAAATCAAAAAAATTTTATTCCAGAAATTCAAACCTCAGATCAAAGATGCCCTATAATTCTAGTGTTTAAAATAACGATTTGTTTATTTTCAACAGCTTTTCTTTATCTTCCTTTGTTTTGCAAATAACAGGAATCATAGTCCCTGATTTCATTGCCCTGTTGAGCTCGCAAGACTCCTCAACTAAAACATAGCATGATTTATGCACAACGAGCAGACAGTCCTTGCAGACCAGTGCCTGGTTGACAATGCCGTAAAGCACCTCATTGCAGTGGTCACAGAGAGTGCCTTTCGCCACTGTTTTCTCGTAGAACAGGTGATTATTGAATTCGTTAACTTTCTCGTTGTCGTCTATCACATTTTCTGATATCGTTGACTTCTTGGCTCTCTCCACCTCCGCTTTCAACTGCTCGATCTTCCTCAGAGATCCCTTCTTTTGCATCTCTGCCTCCTCTTTTGTCTTCCCATCCAAAACCTTCAGCAGATCGTCCAGTCCCTTGATTATTTTCAATTCCTTTTCAATGTCAGATTCTAGTGCCTTTAAAGACCGTCTTATCTCTGAGCTCGACGAACAGCGAATCTCCTCTTCCAGAAAGTGTACCTGAATGCATAATGCTCTCTTCTTATGCGATAAGTGGTGCATCTCGTTATTCTTTAAGTCTCTTATGTAGACAGAATTTGCAAGACATTCGTGGCCATCAAGCTTGAATAAGCTGTTCTCGATAGTCAGGACACAGTCCTTGTTGTTGGATGCATTTATGCATTGCATTGTAAAATCACTTACCATTCTACTGGTGTCTCTCAGTATTTTCTTGAGATTCTTTATTTCATCCTCCAGCTTCTTTCGGACTATAATCTCCTGCTCTATCTTCTGCTCAAATTCTCTTATCTCTGACTTCTGCATTCTCAACTGTTTTTTGAGGTGCTCTGTGCTTTTGTTCTTCAAATTATCTGAGTCTTTCTGTGCCATGCTTTTCACCTCATCCATCAAATTAACATTCTGCTTGTAAAGCCAGTACACATCAGCCTGTATCAAGTCGAGCTTCTCTGCAAATTTGTACCTTTCCATGGTCTTTTTTATGTCTCTAACATCTTCAAGTATCCTGCTTTTAGCATTTGGAGAAAGGCTTTCAGTAATATCGCTCTTCGCCTGACTAAGCTCTTCCTTAGTATTCAAAATAGAGGCCTGAAGACCCTCCAGCATCTCATTCTTCGACAATATTTGATTTACGACATTCTTTAGATTTGTATTGTATCTCTCAATCAATGATTCCTTTTCCAATTTCTCAGCCTTGAAATTAGAATTTAGATCGTGTATTTTTGATGTTATTTCTGCAAGCTCTTGTTCTTTCTTGCTTATTTGGCCCAGTAACTCATTCTTTTTAATTTCAACTTCTTTAAGACTTGTCTTGTCCTTCTCTTCTATTTTGTTTAAGTTCACAGAACCAAGCATATGCGAAACTTCTAGGTCTGATCTCCTTTGGCAGCGCTCAGAACTTGCACTGTCAACTAGATTTTCATAGAAAAAGGATTTGGATACTCTTTGGCAATGCTCAGGATCGTAAGTGAAACCTATAAAGCTCTTATATCCACAGCTAGCAGCTGAATTGTCAGGCTCAAACTCTGTGTCCACAAAATTGCTGATATCTCCTTCGCTTTCGACTCTTGGCTTGAAAGGTGCTTCCTGGCTTCTGATGTTGTCCCAATCTATGCCACTGAAAAAAGAATGACTCTTCACCTTTTCGAAGTTGTATCTTTTCTCCTTTAAGCACAGTAAATTGCTTATAAGGTCTCTCAGATCTTCTGAAATTCCATCTTCAAACTGGAACTTAATTCCGTTGATCTTGTCGTATGTCTTTCGCAGCGAATCTGCATAAAACGGGGTTGCTCCGTAGAACATCTCATATAAAATTACCCCGACCGTCCAATAGTCTACCTCTGTGCCGTAGACTACCGTTTCTCCTATCGAACTGAGGACATCAGGGGAGACATAATCTGGTGTCCCCACTGTAGTGCTGGACATGACATAGCCATTTACCAGCTTGGCACAGCTCCCAAAGTCTGCTATTTTTACGTGTCCCAGCTTGTCTATCAAGATGTTGTCAGGCTTCAGGTCCCTGTGTATCCATCCTAGCTTGTGTATTTCATTTACTGCCAGAAAGAGTTCAGCCGCATAAAACCTAATTTCATTTTCCTTCATTATGTCGATCTTAGAAAGATATCCCAGAAGATCGCCCCCTGAAATAAAATCCATGATGTAATAGATGTACTCGTCATCCTGCACACACATGTGGCTCTTTACCAGCCACTCAGCACTGTGGCTAGTCATGATCTCCTTCTCGTTCATGAAGAAGGTGGTGTTTGGGTTTTTCAAAACTAGCTCTTTCGACACCTTCTTCATTGCATAAATCCTGCCGTCTTTCTGCACAACATAAACTTCCCCGTATCCGCCCTTTGCAATGTTCTTAAGTATTTTGAAGTCTGATGGCATTGTCTTGTTTTCATGTATTGCAATGCCAAGAGGTGTTTTTAGGTCCTTCTCCAGAGCCTCAGAAAAGTCTATCAGATAGTTTATATCTAGTTTCTTGTTCTTGTCCATGCGGAATAGGGCAAGTTTGAAATTAAATATTTACTAAATAAAATAAATCTGTCTCACGTTAAAAATGCAATTGCGCCAGTTGCAATAAAATGTAAAATTTATAAGTCCATTGACATTAAAAACTCTTATGTTCTGCTACGGTTGCCCCAATCAGCACAATCTTAGCATAAAATAGCATGCATAAAAGGAATCTAAAAATGATCATGGAATTACATAAATAAAATTATAAATACAAAATCATATTAAAAATATACAAAACACAATAAAAACACGAGACTTTACTGATCGACAATCTCATATAAAAACATAATCTATTTTAAGATTTCACTGTTCTTGAAAACAATCCAAGCACATAAAAGTGATTGTTCAGAAAAGAAACAAATTGCTATTCTTGTTGCTGTATGCTTTTGGTGTAGTCAAAAACAGATATTTTGTATTTCTCTTCATGCATAAACCCTACAATTATCTTCCACTCATCCATTTCAACCTTAGAAATCATATATGCCTCAAGAAGCACCCGTATCAGGGCTCCTGTATGAAATGAATATATTTTAATTTCCTTGCTTGTTCCTATTATAATTACATTTCCAGAGACCTTCTGGCACTTGATTGGAGATGCCTCTTGGATCGTAAATTCAAGCTTCTTGCTTACATAGTTGAACTTAACCACAGTTCCGTCCAAGCTGGATGACACAACGTAGTGCCCCTGGAAATCTATCCATGCCACAATAGAGCTGCTGTACTTGAAAGACACTACACTGCTCCCATCAATCTTGTTTATCTTCACATCAGAGTCATGCCCGCCGGACGCAATAAATCCGTTGTGGGCTTTGACACAGTAGATTCTTCTGTCATGCGAGCATATGTCTCTTACAAACTTCCCTTTTTTGTAGTCCCACAGCTTTATTGTTCCATCGTACGATCCACTGATCAGAAAATCTCCATAAACATCCAGGCATCTCACACTCTGCTGGTGTCCCTCCAGCCTGTAGAGAAGATCTCCTATCTCACTCCATATTCCGATAGTATGGTCTCTACTACCTGTAATTATAAAGTCATTGCAGCATCTCAGCACTCTTATCGTAGATCTGTGGTACTTCAGTACTCTCACGGCTGCCTCTGTGTTGGGATCCCATATCCTGGCTGTCTTGTCTGTGCTTCCTGTTATGGGCTTGCCCTTGAGAATGCCAAATGTCCATATTCCCCCAACATGTCCTATGAAGTTCTTCTTCAGGCATCCATCGTAGCTGAATGCCTTTAGACTCTGATCGTCTGATGACACATAAATAAGATTATCACACACCAAAAGATGAGTCATATCGCTTTGGTTAGTCTGGAATGTTATGGTCTCCTCTAAATGCCTCTTTATGGATTTTATAAGCGCATTGCCGTTCTTTAACAGCCTGACACATGTGTCTATGCTCAATCCGTGTGTTCCACAGAACGAGTTCCATACATCGGGGCTTCCAGCCAACACTTTGCTGGTTCTTTCATATTCCAGTGCATGTCTTATTCCCGTTATGCCCAGGTGCATAAAGAGCTTTCCTAGCAGCTCAGGAGGGAGAAATTGGTCATTCATGTCGAGCTTTTTTGGCTTCTTCAGCATGATTTTAGGGAACAAAAAAACAAATAAAACAAGCTAATCAATGACAAATAAGCTTGTCAAATGGCATGAAGAGAGAAGATCAGCTGTTTTGAAGAATTTAAGCTTATTTGATGGCTGAAATGACAAATACTGTGTTCCTCATAAAAACTCTTATTTAATTTCTAGCCTTGCTTTAATCATAAAGATATTCATTTATGCAATATGCAAGTCTTGTTGCAACTTTTAACTCTTTGTTTTCGTTCTATTCTTTTAGATAATCATTTGATCTATTTTTGCAATCTGTAAAATCTCTTTGAAGATTGTATTTTGCTTTGGCACATCTATCAGATAATTATTTATTACTAACTAATCTTTTTATGCTTCTGTTTTATCTAATCAGTCTTGTAGACTTCTGATCTGCATAATCATAGCACTGCTCAATTGTAACTATTTCTCTGTTTTATTCTTAAATACAGCTTTTTACTTGTTATGCTCAAAGCTTGCCTTATGCATGCTTTACTTTCTTTTTATTCCATTTGTTTCATTGCAATTTTATCCCTCACATGTCGAAACAAATTTCAGAAGCTTTCAAAAAATCATCTACACGGATCAAAAGCATAGCTTTCCATCCCATAAACCCCACTTTTATCACTGCACACCACTGTGGAGCAATCCGGATCTGGAACATCCTCTATCAGCAGAATATTTGTGTTCTCAGGGAGCATATTGGGAGTGTGAGAGCAGTTAAAATCCATCCTAGCGGCAACGTGTTTGCCACAGCAGGAGACGACAAGTTAGTCAGAATTTGGAACTACAAGACAAAAAAAGTCATGCATGCTCTCAAGGGGCACACTGACTACATCAGGTCCATCGACTTCCATCCGACCCGCCCTTGGATTATAAGTGGGTCTGACGACTGTCTCATAAAAATATGGGATTTTATGTCGGGACAGCTTATCTGCTCCAGCACTGGCCACACCCACTATGTCATGTCTGTGCTGTTTGCCGACAGCACCCACATAATCACAGGCTCGCTGGATCACACAATTGGGCTGTGGGACTGCAGCAATCTCTTTGAAAAGAAAAAACTAATGGTTCCCGGTGTTGTTTTAATGCAGACTGTTGATGCGCATGAAAGAGGCATAAATTCTTTATTTTTGCATGAAGGAAATCTTGTAAGCGGATCAGACGACAAAGAAGTGAAGGTTTGGAGCTTCAGAAATGACAACATAAACCTTGAGAAATCGTACTTTAATCACGAAGCAACAGTGACGTCTGTGTATTACGATGGTCAGCGCTATTATAGTGGATCAGAGGACAGCAGCTTTGCAATCATCCATAAAGGAAAATCCAACAAAATAAATGTGATGTCAAGAGTCTGGTGCATAAGTGGGAAGAACGAGTATCTTGCATTGGGCACTGATGATGGGCTGATAGTCTACAGGAACCAGAGCAATAGAGTGTATGCTTGCAATGAAAACAATATCTTCCATACGCAGGATAACGTTATTTACAGATACAATTTCAAGCAGTCAAGCGATTATGGAAAAGTGAAGGAAAACATAGAAAGCATGTTTCTTTTGGAGGAAAAGCTTATTGTTCAGACTAAAAAGCAATACTACATTTTTGAGGATGGAAGTAGGAGTGATCCAGAGGCCGGGTGCATAGCTTATCAAGGGAAAGATAAGTTTGTGCTCCTGGACAATAACCTATATAAAAATGATGATCTGTACAGGCCCAACATCCTGTCAACTGAGAACTCTGCCAATCAAGTACGTCTTTTTGGACAAGAGAAGAGGATTTTTATTACCAGCAACAACACTTTGGTATGCATTGAAAATGATGAAGAAATATCCTCCACCTTCAATTTCAGGATAAACAATGTCTTGTCTCGGGAAGATGAAATAGTAGTTTTCGGAAGCAACAAGATACTCATTCTTGATAGGCAGTTGAAGATAGTCCATTCTGTCTCAGAGTTAGTGGAGATAACAGGCGGTATTTTTTACAATGATATTCTCATATACTGCACACTGAAGCAGATAAAGTATTTTTATGAGGATCAGGGCATTCTCCAGTCAATTGACGGATACTACACACCAGCGATTGTGAAGAATGAATTTATTTATTTGCTAGGCGCAAAAGGAATGGAGAAATTTATGTTGAATCAGAGCGAAATTCGATTTAGAAAGGCTGTATTGGACAATGAGAACATTCTTTCGGTCATCGAAAGCGAGCAGCTTCCTGGTCTTAGTCCTTTAGAATATCTCATTCAAAAGGGGAAGGGCGGAATAGCCCTGCCTTACATAAAAGATGAGGAAAAAAGGTTCGAGCTCTATTTGAGTGAAAACTCGTTAAAAGAAGCGTTGAAGCTGTGTAAAAACAACAAAATGTATGAAGACCTAGCTTTCAAAGCACTTTCTGCAGGGAACTACGAAATTGCTGAGCTTTGTTTCAAAAAAACAAGAGATTCATTGAACCTTTTCTTCCTGTTTTTGAGCACAAAAAACTTTGAAAAGATGAAAGAGCTTGAGGGAGAGGAGATCGAGAATATGGTTAAAATTGTGCTGGAAGATAGAAGTATTCTGTCACTCGGTGATGAGACTGAACATTTAGGAGGCCAAGAGGCAGATTTAGAGGCTGCTGAAAGCGATTCTAGCAAATCAGCTAATAAGAAAAATGCTAGTAATAAGTCTAGCAATGATAAGCCTACTAAAGTAGCAGATGATGAGATGCCTAGTCAAAGAAATGAAGATTCTCTGCGCGGTGTTTGTACTGACCTTAACAAAATGAATATTGATTCAAGCAATGACAGCAAAGAAGATGACACTACCAGCAATTCTAGTCTTGCAAAGACAGACATGGCCACAATAAACGATTCAGATTATCATTGCCAGATTTGCTGTCTTTCCGAAGCCTCTCTGAAGTGTGACGAAAGAGATCCTCAATCTGTGTATGAGGAAGCCCTTGAATACACCACAGTGGGAAAATTTTCAAAAGCTTTGGATGCGTTCAGAATATCTTTGTGCAACGTAGCCAGCAAGCTCAGTGAGTCTGACGACTTCCTTAGTCTTAGGAAAAGCATTGGCAACTATTTGCTTGGGCTGAATATTGAAAAAGCTAGACGAAATACGCAGGATGCTGGAAGAAACATCGAATTGTCGCTCTTTTTTGCAGACCTACCGCTTGAAGCCGATCACAAAATTCTAGCCAAGAATCTTGCTATGACTACATGTTTTAAACACAAGAATTTCAAGACAGCCAAAAGACTGGCTGAAATGTGTCCTGAAGGGAAGAATGCTGCAAAGATTCTGGCAAGCGAAGAGAATGAGGATGCATATGAAATCAAGTACACTTTAAGAGAAGGGGAATATGTAGACGTAGATGGAGCGAATAGCGGCCATTTGTGTTTTGATACACTTGAGGTAGAGAAAGATTTTAAGTCCTGTGCCCTGTGCTTTGTAAAATCAAAAACAGGCGAAAAGTGTAGTGCATGTGAAATTGGAATTCTTCATTAAATTCAAATTATTTCTTTTTTTTTGGAAATTGCGGGAGTTTAAAATATACATTTTTGAGAAAGATTCACTTGCTAGCCTTCCTAAAACAAAAGAGCGGGCTTTCAGGAAACAAGCCTGATTTTATTGGTTAAAATCTCCTAAAACATATTTTCAATAAGAAATACAATTAATAAATCAGATGCCCCTTATGGAACAAGAGAGAGAAAAAGCGAGAAACGACGAGCAAGGCTTGGAATCCGAAAGGAAAGAGACAAGCAAAAGACAACAAGATGCAGACTCTAAAGAATGTGAGGAGAATAAAGAGCAGAGAAATTTGGAATCTGAAGAGAACTCAGAAGAAAGCAGGTGCAAAATTAGCAGGCCTCTTACGCCAAATAGCATTCCGCAGTCTGAGCTTGTGAGAAAATCAAACGTTGTCATTTCAACAGAGAACAAAGTCATTGCAAATCCTCTTGATTTTAAGCCTACGTCTACCTTCACTTCGTTTATAAAAATACCTGGGATTCTCGTGTTTTCGATTCTTGCAGGATACCTCATTGGCAAATTCCACTTCAACTTCATATTTCTGATTCCTGTAGCCCACATCCTCTACTACATTTTCAACCGCAAGGTTACAGATTACACAAGGACATTGGAAGCTGTTTACAAGGAGAAGAGCATTAAAGAGAAGCTTGGCGACTTTGAAACTGTGGAATGGATGAATCACATCACAAACAGATTCTGGAATGTAGCAGAACAAGAGGTTTCCTCTATCATTTTTAATGAGGTGAACAACATATTAGAGACAGCAATTCCTACAAAGGCACTGTCAATCAGGCTTTCTGAGATCACGCTTGGAACGCGTCCGCCTGTCGTGGAGAGAATTTCGTTTTTGGAAAAATCCGAGGATTGCATTGTTCTTGAGATTGCTGCTAACTTCATACCAGTGCAAGCCTCGGAGGAAATTCTGTCTTATTTCAAGAAACAAAGAAACCACTGGAACACCTACATTGAGCTTACTGTCATTCTCGGAAATTTTATAAAAATCCCGATTTTAGTGAAAAATTTTACCTTTTCAGGAATCTTTAAGATAAAAATTGGCCTGACAAAAAAGATCCCCTTTGCCAGCAGCTTCAGTCTCTCAATGCTCGAGACACCTGTCATAGATTTTGAGCTTCTGCCGCTCAAAGCTGTTGACATGCTAGATTTGCCCTATGTCGGGAGCCTCCTAAACGGCGTTATCAACAGCCAGGTCAAGAATCTCTTGTTAGACCCCAAGTCGATAGATATTGATCTGGAGAAGGTCGCGAAATATCAGGGATCAATTATTGGTGTGGTATACGTGTATGTCCATGGGCTGGAAACGGTAGACGAGTCTACCTTCTGGGTTGATATTGACATCGGAAGCAGGGTGTTTGGAAGCACTTGCAAGAAGTTTGGGAAAGACCCTATCTTCAACCAGGGATTCTATCACATTGTCTCAGATATGACCAGTTACCTGACTTTATCTCTTCAATCTACTGACGAGCCGTCCCGCTCTGGGAAAATATGGCTTAGAAACCTTAACAAATACTACTACTCGGAAAGGGTTTGCGTCTCTGACGAGAGTTCCAAGAGGTACATCGGTGTAACTAGCAGGTTTCATCCTCTCACTAAAAGGCCTTCTAACACTATGATTCTGTATTTGTCCCTTATCTCTATTGAAGATCTTCAGGCTATTGGAGATCCCATCAACAAACTTTATTCTACATACTGTGTGATTAGTGTTGAAACCAGAGAAGCCATCGTTAAGAGGAGGATCCTTGACTCTCAGCAGTCGAAAAGGATATTCGCCACAAAAAACCCATTTTACAACCAGAAATTCAAGTTTTTTGTGAAGAACTTTGAGGACTACGTTATCAAGGTGAGTATTTTGAACGAGAGAAATGATAATGAAATAGGGAAGGTTCTGATATCTGTTGCAGATGTCAAGGGTGACGACACAGTTCGATATCAAATTTCAGGTGCCGGGAGTGGAGACCTCAATCTGAAGTTTAAAATTGACTACATTGATGACGTAAGTGAAGAGACTGGCCCAAACTATAACCCATTTTTGGTAGGGGATGAGATTGTTGAGCATCCTAAGAACAAGGATGAAACATTGAGTGAAGTTCTGATAGCTGAGGATCTAAACGAAAACGGTATAGCAGAGAATGCTCGTGAAGAAGATGGTATAGGCAAAAATGAGATGGCTAGACATGATGCAGAAAGCACTAGTTTAAGCAGCGAAATAAACGAGATGGAAGAGCATGCTGTTCCCGAAGTAAAAACTAAGACTGAGTACAGTGAGAATAGCCGTGTCAAGGAACAGCATCTTGGAGCGTACATTGGTGATTTCTACAAGAAAAATCGCAAGATTTTGCAAAAAGAGGAAAAACCTGAAGTTCCTAGTTTGGAACTTGGAATTTACAACAAAACCCCAGCAAATCATAAATTTGTAGTCTACAGAAAGGCGTACAAATACTCTATCAAGGATATAAAAGCTTCTGGGGCATTCTATCTTGTTTTTGAGACTGACCATTTGAATGTGCGAATGGACACATTTTCTACCGAACTTAAAATAGTGCGTGACGTTATTGTTCCTATAGAGAATGAAAGGTACATAAGAGCTAGGCTGTTCAAACAGTCATTCAATGGGGACATTTTTGTAAGCGAGGAGGTTCTTCTTCTGGGTCAAACTGTTGTAGTCTTTGACAAGACTAAAGTGGAATTCAGGATTGAGGTTGAAGACTTCAAGGTTTGCAGAGATCAGAATAGTGACTATTTCAAGGTTTTACAGGCTAGGTTTTACAAATACAGTGTCCAAAGGCAGTATAACTTAGATCTTTTTTATGAAGATGAATTTCAAAATGCCAGCCAAGTTTACAATTTGTCTACTCTGTTCATTGGCAGTGGTGACATCACCTGTAAACTGAATGAAAAGAACTCTAAAAAAAACTTTACGGCAATCATTCCAAAAAGAAATTGCGATGAGCAGATTACTTTTGGAAATTTGCTGAATGCAAACATCTGCTGCATGTGCCTTGAGTGCCCATTCATCAGAGATATTGTTCCCAGGAGAGGAGACTTGGAAGTGTTTATTATAAAGGTTTTCAATCTGAAGCAGCCAAGTGATTCTTCTGGAGATTCTTGTGTCAAGGTTTTCCTGAACAATGAAAAGATATTCAAGACAGCTAAACGATCCAAGTTAAGCGACCCGATTTTTAACGAAAGTTTTAAAATCAACGTTCAGAAGGACATTGATGTGCTTTCTTTCCATGTTTACAGCTGTAATACAATTGCGGCAGATACTCTTCTTTGTTATAGAGAAGTCTCGCTTTTTAACATTCTAAACGGCTACAACCGCTACGACATAAATCTGTTTGATGATGAAAGCGGGGAAATGTCTGACTGTAAGATGCAGTTGATTTTCAATTACAAAAAAGACTTGAATCTAGGCGAAATTCAATAGTTTTAATTAAAGAACATTTCTGATAATTTTTGAGTAAAAGTTATGTTTAAAGATTTTATCAAAGCTTTTGTGAAAGTTATTGAAAAAATCATGCAAATTTTTATCAAATTTTTTTTAAAGTTTATAAAAACTACAATCAAAGTATTTTATTATAGAACAATCGAAATCAAAGCCACGGCTGCTATTGTGGGGAGCAATGCAATCGCTGGAGCGCTGTTTTTTGTTCTTTTAGTTGTACTTTTGCTGGTTGTTTTTTTGGTCTTTTCTTTTTGTTCATCCTTATCTTGAGTTCCACCGTTTGGCTTCTTTGTTTCATCAATAACACTCATTTCAGGCATAGGTCCATTCCCTAAAGGGTAAGGGTTAGGTGACAGACTACTCGTAGGCATGGCTTCAATCAATCCAAATTGCTCCCAGCCTGTTCCTTGAGCCATGTTCATGGGGACTGATTGGCTTTGTGGTCGGTCTGACGAAGGATTTATTGCAGATTGATCATAACTGTAGCTTATGGGCTGGAAGTTTTCTGTGATCATGCCTGCTATGGGGCTGGGGTCAGTCCATGACTTATTTCTATTGTCCCAAAATGAAGCATATGTTCCTTTGTCTTCCGTCAGATAAAACTCCACATCTGTAAAAGTGTCTGTGTCTATCTCTGCCACAGGCTTGCTATCGTAAATATAAAGTTTGCTAAAGACAACCTTTATAAACAAGAGAAATATACAAAACCTTTGCATGTTGGGGTCTGGTCTAATTTTTCTTTTTATCATCATATTTTTCAAATTTTTAGCAAAAATTACCTATTTAGGTAATTTTATAAATTTGTTGGTAAAACTAAACAAACTAATACACTTGTTTATTTAGAGAATTTCCAAGTGTTGAATTCTGAAGTTTTGTCAAAAAAACTACTGTTAAAAGTCAAATTTTCTGTTTCTTGCTGAAAACAGTGCAATATTGTCTTTAAACTTGACAAATCACAAGTTTATGCAATTATATTTAGTTTTTCTTCTATTTTTTCACATAAAATTTTTACCCCATGAAAATTTCTAATGCAGGCTTGAAAATACGTTTTTTGAATGCTTTCGTATTGCTCGTTCGATTATCTTTCTGTAGTTCAGGAACATCGCAGAACAGCAATCCAGACAGCTTGGCGGATCTTAATTCTGCCATATTGAAAAATGTTTCTTCAAATTTAAATCTTGGGGAAGAACAAAACTCTATACACACGAACAATGCTAATATCCAAGAGATTTTGGATGAATATTTACGTGCAAGAAGTTCATTTTTCCAAAAAGTGACCGAAGAAGTAAAACCTGCCAATGCAAGAAAAAATTTTGACAGCAAAGTGAAAAATTTGCACAAAAAAATTGCTCAATTTGATCTCAAAAGCTTTATGGATGAAGAAGGTTTTCTATATGAGTTAAATTTGTATATGCAAACGGACGTAACAAGTAATATTAATGATAAAACTTTTGAACAAATTGATGTTGAGCTTGATCATTGCACGAGTATGTACTGTCACATAGGCGGGCTATTGACAAGAGAGCTAGGTTCTAGTTACATTAAGCTAACAAATAATATTTGTAAATGCAATATCTGTTATTTTGCAAGAAAAGGCATTACTAGCGAAGATCTAATTAGTGCTGACCAAGTCAATGAAATGTGTGTAGAGCTTAAAAAATTAATATTGAAAAATATTTTTTTCTTAAACCGATTCTTAATTCTCCTAAAAGCAACTCAAAAGTTAAACAAAAAAGCAGTCGATACTATTTATGCGAAAATGACTCCGGCTTTGAAGTCTTTTGTGACTATTTTTGTCAAATTAGACAAATTATCTGCTAAAACATTACAGTTGCCCGAGACATTTAAATCTATTTTCGCAGATGCAAAAAGTTCCTTAAATTCAACGGTAAATGCCCTTTGTCATTATTTATTTCTCATCAAGTTTAGTTATGACAGTAAATCTAATCAAAAAGCACAAATTGTCTTCAAAAATGAATTAATGCCTATTAAGCCACTACTTTTGGGAATATCAGATGATAAACTTGAGCAAGATTTTCCAAATATCCAAGAAAACTTTGATTATTATAAAAATTTGAGTGTGAATGATCTAAATGACAATTTAGATTATGCCATCCTTGAATGCAGGATGCTAGCTCGTCTTCGAAAACTTTATCCAACCCAGGATGCAGAACTTGCAGATCTATATGATGAGTCGAGAGGTTTGAAGAGCATGATAGGACAGCTTACATATTTTATAAACAAATTTAAAGTTTTTGATATAACTGTCCCTATAGGAGAAGAAGAAACTAAGATCAAAAATTTATATTCTGAATTTGAAGATGTTATTGATCAGCTTATTTACGAATTGGATACTGTTACGAAAGAACAACTTGAAAAGGCATTGGAAGACTTGTTTAAAGAATATTTAAGAGGTCTGTTTAAAGAATTACCTAAAAAAGATCAATGCAGATTCAATTTGCTTGAATGTTATGCGCCTTTATCACAATTAACAAAAGATCTACTGAAGGAATTGTTTTTAGAACATTCTGATCAAGTTCCTAAGCAAGTTTTAAGGGAATTAGAAAAAAAGTTTGCAAGTTTGAGACCAGCTAACAATATTCTGAGAGACTATTTTAACAAAAATCAAAGTCTAGACTCATTTAAAGAAATATTAGGCAATACCTACAAAGATTTGCCATTATTGCTATCTCCCTTTCTGAATGCCTTTAGTAATTTGAAGAAAAAGATGGATGCCTTGACCAGAGAACTGAACACAGAGAATCTCTCATATTCTGTCAAGGAGGAAAGAGTTGAAAAGATGAAGATCGAGATAAATGAATATCTGCAAGGTAGAGCAGAAAAGGAAAGTGAGTTTTTTACATTGGTTGCCAAAGCCAAATCACTTTTGGCTGAGATGTTTAGGTTTTCACCCAAAAAAGACGAGATAAGCCAGATCAAGATCCAGAGTCCGTATCAACCTGAAATCAATTGGTGCAAGGGGTCGCTTAGCGAATTGAAAACTCTTCATAATGATGCAAAAAAGGCTGAAGCGAGAAAAATGAAACAGATTGTCAGGCTGGAAGCCAAACAACAGGCTGAGCAAGATATTGATGCAGCAACGGGTTCTACCAAGAGCTTTATAACGCCTAAGTCTAACAACAAAAAGCCAAACAAGTTTGCAAACTTGAACAAGCAGAAAAAAAAGAAGGAATAAACTTTCTAAAGCATTATTATCATATCAGTGTTTGTAAAATATTCAATTTCATGGATAAAAATTCATTAATAATACTTAACAGTGTTAATAGATAAAAAAGTTTAGTTCTAGATTGATCTAATAAAATAGAAGCCTATCGAAAAAAGCCTGATAAACATTTATTAACGATAAAACAAAGACAATTTTTGTTGTTTAAGAATTAGCTTCATTATCCGAAAATGTTGTTATATTGCTAAGTAAGTTATATTTTTCATATTATTTTAAAATTTTAATTAATTTATTTTTTGTTGTTTTTTTTGATTAAACAAATTTCTAAAGAGAAAGGAAAATTTAAAATTGTCAAACTTTATGCATTCTGGCCTCACAAAAGAACAAAATTAGCAACTTGCAAACAATTGTGTTCCCGGCTAATTTTTGAGTTAAAGAGTTTCTAGATTTGACACCCCTAAAATGAAGGAAAACGACGAGGTAATTGGAAATTTACTGTCTGGAACCAGGCCTGAGTCTGCAGATACCATGGATTCCAAACGTGTTGCGACAACCATACAAGACTTCCTGCTCAAGCTTGACCAGGCTAGGGAGTGGGTCTGTGATATTACAGGAGAGAGCTGCGATATTTCCAAGTTCAAAGAAGAGCTTCCTAAAGCCGAGATGCTGGCTAAAATAGTTCAAGTATTGGACAAGACCTTCACGAAGAAGATACATATCAGTGCCGTTAAAGAATACAAGCACATAGATAATATAATGTTTTTTCTGAGCTGGCTCAAGAGGATAAAGCTCAGAAAGCATTTTTTCTTTGAGACGGTGGATCTTTATGACTCCAAGAATATTCCAAAAGTTATTTTCTGCCTGCATGGTTTGGCATGCTTTCTGAATAAACGAGGATACAGCAGAGGAATAGTTGTGAGGAATGACGTAGTGTTTACAAACCAGGAGACTAGCTTGTTCGAGGATGACGTCAAAAATATTGCAATGCAGAAATTTGAGGATATCTCGAATAAGCTTGATTCTGAAGATGAAGGCATTATAGAGTACGACTCAGAAGTCATGAACGGGTCTGAGTCTGAAAATATGGCCAGTGAAGAGACAATAAAGCTATTTTCTAGAAGTCTACTCTGGAAGAGTGCTTTTACAGGGATTGTGTATAAGGGACAGGTTCCGATTCAGTCCATCAGGAAATTTGTGGATTTTACGAACGACCGCACTGTCCAGATAATCAACGAGCAAGAAGGTGAAATCATTAAAAAGTTTAAGAACAATCACGAGAAAGACAAGGAAAAGGATGAGATTCTGCGAACCATAAGACTTCTACTTGAGAATCAGGCGAGTCTGCGTGAGGTATTTGTTGAAATTTATCCACTGGCCAATGATTTCAAAAACTTTAAAAGAGCTTTGTATCTGCTGATTCACGATTACGATCTTTTTAGGGCAATTCTCAATGCTGGGTTCGAACTCCCTCTCCGTGTTATTTTCCCAGACAACTTACTGGGAGATTTCCATTTTTCTCACCTTATTTTTGATGATCTCGAGTCCTCATACAATGAATGTGTGCTTGATGAGGATGCAGAGAATAGCTTTACAGAAGAAAGTGCATTGAAGATAGCCAGGGCCCACTTTATCACTTCGAAATGCTTTAAGAACCTTGTAGAGGCATTTACTACCAATGAAACCTTTGACCTGAATCCCATAACTATTTCTGAGAGCTTGCAAAAGAAGGCTGCTGGGTCTTTGGACAAGAGAAAGATGCTTGATGAGGCCATTGGCGACGAAGCAGTTCGCACGGAAATCCTCAGAAGAGCCCAAATGATTGTAGACTTTGTTGTAAGCAAGTACCAGTTTCTTCTTGGTGTTGACTTCCCTTATTATGTCAGAAAATTTGTTGACCATCCGCTATTCTTTGAGAATTTTATTGAACCTGCTATCATCCATGCCAATAACTTTATTATTTCAGAGCTATTTTCTTATATCTTCCACAGTAGTGAGTCTGAATGTAGATTTTCTGATCTTTTTGGACAGGAGAGAATGCTTTTGCGACAAGAAAAGTTTGAAAAAACATGTGACTTCGATTTTACTGATTACTCGCCTCTTAAAGACTTTTTGGACCAGTGCAGAGACGATTTTAGGCACAAATTTGTAAATAAGCATAGGGTCAATGTTGGGATCAACGACTGTTTTATGAGCCATTTTTCTAATAACAAGATCTCGTCAAAGACCCCTCTTCAGGTGGAAATTAATATTCAAGAAATCAACAATATTATAATCGTATTAAAAAAGTGCATGGAGTGCAGCTTTGCTCTTGGACAGGACATGGCAAATGCCATCAACGACCTCAGTCTGCTGAGATGTGGGCGTTCTGAGGACTTCAAAATTGAGGTGTTTAGTAGTGTCAAAGAAATGCCTGTGGAGTTTAAAAATGGAACTTTTGAGGGTGACGCAGAGAAGAGCAGAGAAGAGGAGGTTGTTGTATCTGAGACATTTAAGGAGCTACTTCTTAAGTCATCCAAGACTGTGAACGATCCAATGCTGTTTAAAGAGCGATTTACTCTTCAGCTTGACAATCAGTCACAGGAGCAGAGAGAAGGGGATGATTTGGCCATGAATGCTCTGGTTAGAGACTTGAAACACAGGATTCTACTTTTGATATCCATCTCCAATAAGAATGATCTGCCATCTATTTTAAACAGTACAGACTCCTTTGAGATTGAAATGATCAGCCAAAATGGTCTTGATCTCGAGGAGATTGAGGAGTTTAAAAGAAGCGTGATTGAGGACTTGAACTTCCTTAGTAATTCTAGTTTTATAGGAAAAAGACATTTTAAGGGACAATCTTCTGACAAGTTCTCTGCATGCTGCAGGAAGATTCTAAACCTGATTGCCAATGACATTCTCATGAACAAGTACCGTGTTTACAACAGAGAAATATCGATGAATCAAGAAACATCTGATGCACTGTTCAAAAAAGGTTTGTGGCTGGACAAGTACTTGAAGTATTTGTACTCCTATTTGAATGACCTAGTTGCAGGCATGTTTATAAACAAGAGTGGAACTATCTTCAACCGTCAGGTTGAGCCTAAAAGCTTGTATGGGACTTATAAGTTTCCTTTGTCTTCTGCAAAGGTGCAGATCTACGAAGACATTGACGATAGTCAGTTTTCATTCGTCATCTCCTGTAATGAGCCTATGGTGTTTGAGATCACTGTCCTGTGTGGAGACAAAATGCTTTCGGATAAGAAGCTAGCCAGATTCGATGATCTTCTTCGGCTGAAGGAGGATGGTGTCATATGTTTTGACTTCAACGAGCTCTGCTGCTTCTCAGTCGCACCCCTTGTTGAGCTCATCAATTCCAACTATATCAACTATTAAATATGTTGTTTAATCAATCACCTAACTTGTTTTAAATCATCTTTTAAATATGTTGTTTAATCAATCACTTAACTTCTTGTTTAATCAACTATTAAATATGTTATTTTAATCAATTATCTGTTGTTCTAATCAAATTTTTAGTATTTTTAAATTTTGTAAATAGAGATATAATTGTTGAAACTGAAGAACTTTTTATTTCCTGTCTAAATCTTTGCTTGCAGGTTCAACAAAATTTTGAGATATTCACAATTTCATCCAGCTTTTAGGTTTAGGAACATCTCAGACTTTTGTTTGTTTAATAAAGAATCAAATATTACCAAGCACAGAGCATAGTCTATTTTTATTTATAGTTTTATTTGACAATTGTTTTAAATCTTGTGTTTTTTTACCCCACATGAGCCAAGCTTTCAACACAGATTACAGCACTGCAATTATGGAGCCCAAGCTTAAAAACTCACTGCTTGTCTATGGAGACGACATGCTCAAGTATAAGCTGAAGCCCTTTGAAATTTGCATCCATGAGGATTCGACCTCCGGCTGTCTCGGGTTTCAGGCCTATTTGGATGGGCCAGTCTTGGTCAGGGGAAAGAAGCAAAGAGAGAACATTCTCACAGTTACAATCAACAACGACATTCCCAAGAATGTTGCGATTCTTTCCAAGGAGGCAAGGATAAATCTTTGCGTTAGGATCAATGACTATGTTAAGTTGTACAATGTTAAAATGGATGACATTCCTCAAGCGGATGAGGTGCACTTCTATCCAATAGAAGACACGATTGACAGAATATCTGGTGACATATTTACTGCCTACGTGGACCCGTTCTTTTCAAGACCCAGAATTTACATTTCTGTGGGAAACATTTACAAAATCAAGAGTGGTGCAATGAATGCCATGGAGTTCAAAGTTGTAAAAATAACAGGCGTAGCCACTAAAGAGGGAGGCCAAGCACGGGAGGTAGCCCATGCTGTGGCCGTAAGGAACACCTCAGTCATTTCTGACGGAAAAGTTTTGAGATCAGACCTGGAGAAAGAGACAAACTTGGTAGGCTACGATGACATTGGAGGAGCCAGGAGACAGATGGCACAGATAAGAGAGCTGATTGAGCTCCCGCTCAAGCAACCAGCACTTTTCAAAAAGATCGGAATAAAACCGCCCAGAGGAATTCTGCTCCATGGCCCGCCTGGCACTGGTAAGACACTCATAGCAAAGGCTATTGCTAATGAAACGGGCGCATTCTTGTACATTATCAATGGTCCAGAAATAATGTCTAAAATGTCGGGCGAATCTGAGTCCAATCTTAGGAAGGCCTTTGAGGAGGCACAGAAAAATGCACCATCTATCATTTTCATGGACGAGATAGACTCTCTTGCTCCCAACAGAGACAAGACGCAGGGAGAGGTTGAAAAAAGGATTGTTTCACAGCTTCTTACGCTTATGGACGGGATGAAGTCTATGTCCAATGTTATTGTGCTGGGCGCAACCAACAGGCCAAATTCTCTCGACCCGGCCTTGAGGAGATTTGGAAGATTTGATAGAGAAATTGAAATTGGGGTTCCTGACGATATTGGAAGATTGGAGATTCTGAGTATTCACACAAAAAACATGAACTTGGACGATTCTGTGGATCTGGAAGAGATTGCAAAGGAGATCCATGGGTTCACAGGCTCGGACATAGCTTCACTGTGTTCTGAGGCTGCAATCCAGCAGATAAGAGAGAAGCTCCCACTGATTGATCTGGACAGGGATTCTATAGATGCGGAGATTCTGGCGTCCCTGAAAGTCAATTCTGATAACTTCAGATATGCCATCTCGAACACTGATCCAAGCTCGCTCAGGGAGACTGTCATTGAAAAGCCCAACGTCTCTTGGAGGGACATTGGAGGACTGGCCTTTGTTAAAAGAGAGCTCAAGGAGACTGTTCAGTATCCAGTCAACTACCCGGATAAATTTCTGAAATTCGGGCAGAATCCCTCAAAAGGTGTTCTTCTTTACGGACCGCCGGGATGTGGTAAGACTTTGCTGGCCAAAGCAGTTGCCACCGAGTGCAATGCCAACTTCATTTCCATCAAGGGACCTGAGCTTCTGACCATGTATGTCGGTGAGTCTGAGTCTAATGTAAGACAGCTCTTCGACAAGGCCAGAGGCTCTGCACCATGTGTTTTGTTTTTTGATGAGATAGACTCTATTGGCAGAGCTAGGAGCGCAGTATCCAATGATGGTGGTGCCACTGATCGTGTTCTCAACCAGCTGCTGGCAGAGATGGACGGGATGAACCAGAAGAAAAATGTATTTGTCATAGGCGCTACAAACAGACCAAGCCAATTAGACACAGCATTGATGAGACCAGGCAGATTAGACCAGCTAGTTTACATACCATTGCCTGATGAAAAGTCTAGGTTTTCTATTTTCAAGGCTAAACTGAAGAAGACACCCCTTGCAAAAAATGTGGATCTCAAGAGCTTAGCTGCTTCGCTGGAAGGATTCTCTGGTGCTGACATTAGCGAAATATGCCAAAGGTCTGCAAAGCTGGCCATTAGAGAGTCGATTGAGGCTGAGATTAAGAATCCCTCTTTGAAAGACGATCCTGTTCCTGAGCTGACTCTGAAGCATTTTGAAGAGGCTATGCGCTACGCACGGAAGAGCGTCACACAGGCTGAGATTGAATCGTTTGAGGCCTTTGCCAAGTCAATGAAGGTTGACTTGTACAAATATTCTGAAGAAGAGGCCAAGGCTAACAATGCGGATGAAGGAGGCTTGTATGACTAAATGAAGATTTCGTTTTTATTTTTGCAATATTTTAAGTAAAAATTTTTCTTTATTTTTATCTGAGTATAAAAATTTTTGATTCTAGAAAATTAAAATTTTAGTAAACCAGGAGAGCAAGATTTGCTTCACAAAACAATGAAATAAGCATTTTTTTAATTTATCTGCTGCTGTAACATTTCAAAATTGTAACAATACTTCTAAACTACAATGACTTTGCACAGCTCTGTTTTCTTTCTCTTTATCATATTTTATGAAATCCTTCAGTATTCAAAACACTATAATCAAGATAATACTCAAGCAAATCTTTCGAATCAAAGCTAGGAATATACAATCTTCTGGAGCACACAGTGGCTCTGAACATTTCGTTTACTGTGCTCACCTTTTCAAAACAAATGACCGTGTTCTCGTCTAAAACACCCAGGTTCTCGGAGCCTGTTATAAATGAGAGAAACTTGGATCTGAAATTCTGCTGCTTTTCTTTCAAAATCTCCCACAGCCAGCAAATCTCTTTGCTTTTTACGCCACATTTCTCATAAATTACAATATTTTGTATAGTTTCCAGCGAAATTGGCATAAAGTGGGAGAATAGGAACGGGAAATCAAAGGCTGTCAATGTGAACAATGCATCTTTGATTGCACATTTATATCCAAACCTAATAAAATCGTATTGGTTAATTTTGGGATCAAATAAGATGGCAGAAACAATTTTGTCTAAATTTTCAGGCGTTGCAAACGCTTGGGAATCAGTAAAATCAAATTCAGAATTTTGTTTAAACGTTTTGCATGTATTCACTCTGTTTGGAGAAGTCGTTGATTGCTCTTTACAATAGCAATTATACAAATTTCTCTGTAATTCTGCATCCTGGACATGCCGTAAAGTAAACTTTCTATCAATCAGGTTCTCGTAAAACGATAATGAAAAGTTCATCTTGAACGTCTCTCCTAAAAGTAGAAACGAGCCTATTGTTGCGCCTAAAAGAATAAGATATTTCTTGGTATCACACGCAGGCAAGTCGTTTATCAAGTCATTTAAGATTTCTTCTTTTAGATGCTTGTTTTCATCATAATTATACAAAAAGCTCATACTTGGCTCTTTTTGATTCTTGGGCAACACATCTACTATTCCCTCAGAATTCTGGCCTATCACCTTCTTATCTTTGATAAGAATAGTCATTAATTCATTAAACAGAAGATTCAGAAACTCAAGCTTCATGGCTCCATGGTCCTCTCCAATTTCATTTTCAAAGACTACTATTACATCCATTATATTGTATTTGTTAATGGTAGGAAGAAACTTGCGTATAGATGACTCTATAATGTTATTTCTCCTTATACATATTTTAAAAGGCATGCTTATCCCTGCTCTGTCAAACAGAGAATACCTTATTGAGTCTTTTATGTTATTCAGCTTTTCTAATGGCCTGATTCCTATCACCATTTTATTTATGTCGTCTGCATAAAAAGTCCTGCCATTTTGTATTATTTTTCTGAAAGACGGAAAGACTAGCTGTGATTTGAATGTTTTGGAAAAGGATGTCTCAAATGTCTCTTCATTTACAAAATAAACAGTCCCGCCGACATCCTGTTCTGAGACTGCCAGATCTGCGGTCTTCTTAGCCTTGGTCCTAGTGCCTGCATCCACTGCTTTATGGCAGGTTTGGCTGCTCAAAGCTTTATTTAAATAAAAGTCAAATGTACTGTTCCTAAGAGAAACAAACAATTTGATTTTTAGCTTGGGAAAGTCATATTCGAAGCTCAAGTCCCTTTCCCCAAAGATTACATGGTCTATTTTCTTTTCATCTTCAGTCTTCACTCTAATTTCAAATTCTGGACTGCAAGGAAAGCTATAAACAAAGTCGAAGGCGTCAGATCTCAGGCTAATTGTGGTTTTAAAGATCGTTATTTCTATAAAGTGGTTAAAAATTCTGGAGATAAGTCCCTTTTTGGTGACTTCAATCTTACTTAGCATCGCAAACATTGGGCTGAAAAATAATAAATCGTTTAATATTATTTTGCTTTTATTTGTGAAAATATTTTTTGCAGCAATATGAATAATGTTCTAAAAGATAAACTATGGTTCTATTAGGTTTGTGTTGACTCCTTGCCGTCAACTTTGAATACCATGTTATTTAAAACAATAAACTATTGGTGGTTACGCAGAGGGCCAATAAAAACAATCTATTGGCTGACAAAGTAAAATATTATTGACTATCGAAATAAAATAATATTGACTTATACTCATTGGCTGACATAATAAAGGATTGTTGGACACTTAGAAATATTGAAAAAAAATACCAATAAACTTAATCTTGCAAGATTTTATCGACAGAAAAAAGTCAGGGGTATGCAGTTTGTTAAGAGAAGCAAAATTTTAACAAAATTTATTGTTCTTATATTTAGTTTTAGCTTTCTTTCAGTCATTTAAATAAACCATTTTATACCAAAATTCTACTCCAAGTGCACATAGTCTGCCTCAATGTTATAATGCAAAAAATTTAAGGTTTACCTGAATTTCAAAATATAGCTTTATTTTACTACATTTTTATTATCAGGTTTCTTTGTATTCATAAATACTTTGCAAAAAAATTAATAGTAAAATACTCTGCTTGTTTACAACTGTTTCAAGATTAAATTTCACAATTTTCAAACATAAATAAAAATGCTAAGATCTGAAAAAGTAGAATGTGTTTACCTGTACTGCAGCGCAGACGGGCTAAAGAACACAGTAGAGAAGCTCGGTGATGCGTCAGTCATACAATTTAGGGAGAATGGCAAAAAAAATAAAAATTTTGACGAGGATCTGAAGTCATTAGAGTCGGTTGAGCAAAAGCTCAGCTATTTGAAGAATGAGATCAAGTCAATTGCTGAAGACAACAAAACTTCTAAAAGTGATGCAAATGAAAATACTGCAAATTGCATGGTTTCACTGGAGAATCACAGAGGCCCAACCAAAGATTCAGAAAGTATAATTGAAATCAGACTGGAGATTGAAAAATATTATAAAAGATTGATCGACCTAAAATCTGATTTAAAAAAACACAAAAGTAAAGAGAAAATGCTGTATCAAAATTTGAAGATGCTAGAGATTTCCAAGTCGTTCTCAATGGAGGCACAAAGTCATCCAGATTCTTTCTCTGTCCATTTTGATTTTATAACTGCTGTTTCCGACTTGGACAAAAAAGACATGATAAAAACATTGATAAAATATAAAATGAGACGAAATGTCTACATTAAAACTCACGAGTGCAAGGACTTTGTGATATTCATAATTTATGTTGTTGGAGATCACAGTAGAAGGTACATTGAAGACATTATAAAAAATTCGGGAGGCAGATGCCTTGACGACTCCCACATAGACAGTAAAATAGATGAAAAAATTTACAAAAGTGGTGATCAGAGCAATAAAAAGAAAGAAAAAGCTTTTTTTACTGAGATGAGGCACGAATATAAGAAGATTAAGAAATACAACTATAACACAGAGGAACAATTAGACGAATTTCTTCATATCATACGAAATAATTTTGCAAAGTGGAGATATCATTTGAACAAAGAAAAAACGATATTGCAAGGAATGAAAAATTTGATAAAAATTGAAAATACTGAGTGCTATTGCGGAGAAGCATGGGTTCTGCAAAAGGATCTAGAAAAGCTAAACTCGCTCAAAAGCTTTGATTCATCAAAAGGCAGGTTCTTGTTTCAGCCAACCAAGCCCGGAACTATTGAGAGTTCTAGTTCTAATTTCGCTGAAATTATCAGGCCAACATACTTCTCAAATACAGAGTTTACCAGACCATTTCAGAACCTGACAAATGTTTTTGGTGTTCCGAAATACAGGGAAATAAACCCAGCAGTGTTTCTGATCTTCACCTTCCCCTTCTTGTTTGGTGTAATGTTTGGAGATATTCTGCATGGTCTAATTCTTTTATCTCTTGCGGTATCCTTGATCACCTGTAAAAAAAAATTAGACGGGAAATGTGGGGTTTTCCAGATGATTCTAGACGGCAGATATGTAGTTCTTACCTGTGCATTCGCATCCATCTGGTTCGGAGCTCTTTATGGAGACTTTGGATCTTTGCCAGTGCAATTTTTTCCATCACAATACGAAACAAAAAGAACCTATCCTTTTGGGATAGATCCAATATGGCATCACGCTTCGAATAAAATGGTATTCATAAACTCTCTAAAGATGAAGCTCAGTCTCATTATTGGATTCGCACACATGGGCCTGGGATCATTAATTTCAATATCCAACTCAATATACGACAATAATAAAATAGATCTTGTTTGTGTGGCTATACCTCAGTTTATAGCATTTTTCCTGTTCCTAGGGTATCTGGTGTTCTTGTGCATTTACAAATGGCTTGTAACTGTTACATACCCTTCTCTCGTGAATACTCTTATTTCCATGTATACTGATCCATTTAATATGAAGAACCAGATGTATCCAGGACAGCTGTATGTCCAACTGCTAATCTTCTCAATCATTATGATCTGCATACCATACATGTTCTTCAGTAAGCCGATATATCTTATTTTAAAGAAGAAAATTCCAAAAGATGGAATGCTGGACATGTGGATTACCTCAGGAATTCACGTTGTTGAGTTTTGTCTTGGTCTTATTTCTAATACTAGCTCGTATCTAAGGCTCTGGGCTGTGTCACTAGCCCATGTGCAGTTAACGTCTGTTCTGCACGAATTTACTATTGGAAATAGCAATGTTTTAGTAAAGCTTATAACATTCCCGATATATTTTTCAGGAACGTTTTTGTTGCTTATAGGTCTAGAGGGGCTAAGCTCGTGCCTGCATGCTCTCAGATTGAATTGGATAGAATTTTTTTCAAAATTTTATAAGGGCGGCGGAGAAGAATTTCATGCTTTTAATTTTGAAGTGAAGGATGAGGAATAGAGAAAGACTGAGTTTGTCATATTCCAAATCAATAAGCAAACATTAGTCTGAGCTAGCAGAGCAGTTTGATTTATTGGATAATTAGAGAACGATCTGATTGATCAAAAATGGAACTCAAAAGAGTAATGATGTTGTGTGTTTTATATTATCACTTTATTGTTTGATTTCTAATCAGCTACAGTATCCATTTCTTCAAAAAAAATATAATATTAAATAGCTATTCATTTTCATCTAAAAATTTTAGTTAATGAAAAATTATAGAGAACAATAACTTCTTATTTAGTTACACTGCTTAAATTCGCTTTAAATAGTTGCAAGGCTTATTTTTTATTGGATTACTGTCTCTTACTTGTCTTTCAAACAATATAACTGCTAAGAACAGTTTGAATGAAGGTAACCACAGAACATCGCTGTTTACAAAGTAAATGAGAATCTAAATTAAGAAAAATTGTTCATTTGCCTCATTGACTAAAAATTTTTATTGTTCCATCCCCATGAGTAGAATACTTGTAATAACAGGCCCAAGTGGAGCTGGAAAGTCGACTATCATAGAATACCTTCTCAGAAAACCAGTGTTTAAATTAAGTATCTCATACACGACCCGCACCCCTCGGCCAGACGAGGAAGATGGAAAAGACTATGTTTTTATATCTAAGGAAGACTTTGAAAATAAGATAAAGGAAGACTTCTTCCTGGAATATACTGAATATTTTGGCAATTACTATGGAACACCCATGGGCTCACTAGACCACGACTCAATTCTGATTATGGATGTAAACCAGGGTGGGCTTGAGTTCTTCAAAGAGCGCTTTCCAAGATCGTTTTTCTGTCTTGTGTACATTGAAAGAGCTAAGCTTGAGAAGAGGCTATTTGAGAGAATGCAGGCACACGAACAGTACACAGAAGAACAGTTTCTTGATAGAATGAAGAAGTATGACTTGTTTGACGAGTTAAAGGATAGTTTTACCTTTAACATGATTATTGACAATTCTAAATCCATGGAACATCTACTTGATGAAGCTGAGATATTGGCTGATAGAGTTATTAGATACTATCAGCAATAAGTCATAGGCCAGGCTGTTTCTATTAAATTTTATAAAATTTTTTATAGTTTAACAGAAAGCATTTGCTTAAATATAGAAATTGTAATTAATGAAACAACAGGTTAAAGAAGTACATTTTCAGTGTTGTCTTTTTTGAAAAATATTTTGACTAAAAATTTATACTGCAGAAAAGTGTTGCAATAGACCTTAGATTTAATCATCTGTAAGAATGATCTATGCAGATGAAAACTTTGTTGTTAAAAAGAAGAAATGTGTTTATTTTAGTGAATTTAAGGGTGTATATTAGGGAAGAGGCAAGTCATAAAAACTTATTTGCATCTTTATCATTTTAGAATTACGGGAACTGTAGCCTGATCATACAGCTCGGCTGCTTTGAATCCTTGTAACCTTTGATTCTCTTAGTCTGGCAACTAAGAAGGCAAGCTTAAAATAGTCCAAAAAGTGCTTTATAACAGTTTTGTCGCACACTTTATTATCAAAATTTTCGATCTTAAAACCGACTAGATTTTACCTAACATATTAAAAGACAACAACTTTTATAATTAATTAGCAAAAAGAGAAGAAAAAAAAATTTTTAATTTGTTTTAATAGCTGCACAACATCAATGTGTTATTGAGTTGTTTCACTTGCACAACACTTGAAGTTCAACACCCCTTTCTGCTGTATCTTTGCTCACAAGCGCTTGTTCTGCTGATTTAAAAGCAGAATCATCAGCTATAAAAAGTTTTTTCAGGGATTTGTTAATTTTTAGGGTTTCGGCCAAAAGTTTAAAATATTCAGGTTTGAAATAATTTTGTCTCAAATCTAATGAAGTTAGAGTTTTATTAGCTTTTAAAGCCTCAAAAAAATTCTCTAAAGCGTTGTCTTTCAAGTAATTACTTGCAAAGTTCAATGTTTCTATTGATGTGTTTTTTGTTAAGAAAGTGGCAAACTCTTGAATGTTTTGAGTTGTTAAATAATTTGATGAAATATCTAACGTCTTCACATGTTTTAACTTGCTTAAAACAGCTAAAAAAATGTCTGCTTCTTCGGTTCTTAAGTTATTAGACGAAATGTATAGGGATGTTATAGTTTCTTTGTTCTCAAGAACATCGGCCAGATATCCTAAGCTTTCTATTTCTAAATGATTGTTCGAAACATCTAATGACGTAATTGATTCGTTTTCTTGTAAAGCTTCGGCTAAAAATTCCTGAAAACCTCCAATTCAGCTTCGGAGTCTTCGGTAAAAGCGACAACCAAGTTTCCCTTATTTCTTCATCCGAATTAAACAAGTCTTTGACTGCTACAAAAAAGGGTTTGAAAATGCTTCTAGTCTGTTGATTTGATAGGTCAACTGATTTAACTACTTTTCCAATGATTCTTATAGTTGCTTCATGATCAAGATTAGAATGCTTATCCATAAAATCAAACAGATTGATCAAATATTTCTTTTTTTCTTCATTTGTCAAAAAGCATCGTTGATTATAAAAGTTGTTAAATGCATCAGTAAAAAAGGATGATAGAAACTTTCTCGAAATTCTGTTGTTGAGAAATGGCAAAGTTCTAAGGGTGTTTATTTCTTTAATGGTACCTATAAAATTGAAATCAGCTTCCTTGCTTTTCTCGCCCAATTTCATTTCCATAATTACCTCAGTATCATATATACGAAAAAAAGTTATTTTAAAGGTTCCTATAAAATCCTGTTGTGCTTCATACTCAATTATTGGACCAACTACCTCAATTTTTATTTTATAATCTTTCAAAGATATTTTAGCTAGAAAAATGCTTATTTTGTCTAATATGTTTTGCGGATTCATATCAATATCTTCTATTGTTTCTATCAAAAGTTTCTCAGCATTGCAAATCTTTGCCAAAACATGAATATAATTCAGGATTCCAGGTGTTAATACATTCTTATATTTTGGATCATCATAAAGAATCCTTAAAACAACTTCTCTATTATTACTATCCTTTTCTGTAACATCAGGCAAGTCTTGAACTACTTGAGACCATTCTTTTCTCATTTCCTCTGTTATCACAAAAGGCATAAAATTGTATTTTTCGTAGAACTTATAGAACCTATTAAATTCAGGCGTGATCTCTTTATTTCTTGACTTCAGACGTTCTAGCATGCAGCTTCCTATCATATCATAATAAAACAGACAATTGCACAAGTAGAGTAGAATTATATTGCCTCGATCAGAAAAGTCTTTCCTTTTCAGAAAATTTCCACTTTTTCTGCTATAAGTCGGGACCAAACTGTTAGGTTCTGGCAGTTCAAACAGTGAGTATGGAAGCTTAATGAATTTATCAAACAATTCCCTTTGGTCTTTAAATAATATTGGCAAATTTTCTTTATCTCTAAAGCTTTGCAGTCCATCACATATTGCCTCCAAGTATATTGTAAGCTCCTTTAAGTCCTCAAGTAGCATCAATGCGTATACATGAATAAACAGTAATTTCGCTTTTGTGTCGCTTAATCCTAGAGCCTTACCTGGTGTAAACACATATTTTTCGAATTGTTCAAAAGGTGTGAGAACCTTTTGATTTTTTAGCACTGTCTCAGTGAATGTCTCGCCTTTTAGCAATCTGATAAAAACTTGTCCTAACATCTTGATGTTTTTTTCCTATCTTTAACAGCTGGATTCTTAGCATCATAAGCTTCGTTGTCAATGAAGTATTTTCTGGCAAAGCTTGATTCTGACTATCTTAAAATGAAAAATTTGCCGTCAAAAGAAAACAGGTACATCACAAGACTTGTCAGTGGATCATCAGATTTATCTTTTAGATAATCTCTTTTACCCGCGTCATCGTATGCTACTTTAAGCTCTGAGCTCCAGCGTCTAATGTTATGAAGACAGCCATTGTACATAAATATATACCCAAAAATAGGATTGACTATCGAGAATCTTAGGTTGCTCTCTTGTCCAAATATCTCATCAAATGTCATCCTCAAATCTTGCAGTGTAATCCAGCTCCATATAGTTCCAAATAATAACATGATGCTTGCTGCACAGAATTTCATTAGGGGTATTTGAAAATTTTCTTTTTATATCTTCTTCTCCTTTTTTTAACTAATTAAAAAACTTTTTGAACCAATACTTTGATCAATCTCCTGCTTTTCAAGTGATAAAAGGAGTGTATAATTGATTAACAACAACATCATTGGACAATTCTGAAACATTTAATCTGATGCTTAGCACAGACTCCTTTGATACAGAAAAGGAGCTAACAACCATTTTCTTTATCTTTTGAAAACATAATGATTTTACAAAGACAAAATGCCTATTCTTGTTATAGAGATATTTTTGTTCAGAGTTTAGGACAAATATAATCTATTAATTATGATCTTGCTTTGTTTTAGATTTTAGAATGTTATATAAAAGGCTTAGCAAGAAAAGAGATTTCTTAGCAAAGATCTAAAACAAGAGAAAGTAACAACCTGAGTTTTAAACGAGGAGTAAAAGATTAAATCAGATTGTCTAAAATCTCTTAAGTGTATTTGTATTTATGTTTTTAGATTGTAAAAACATTTTTTTATAAATGTTATAAACTTAGAAGCAATTTTATTGCAGTTATGTGTGTTTAAAGTTTTTTAGGCAAATTTTTTGTACCAAACAAAATTTATTGTAATACAAACTATTAGATCTAGGTTTTTCTGTCATTTTAAATCGAACAACTTTTTAACGACTTTTTTAACAAAATAGTCTAAAAAGTCTATAAAAAGCAATTTTGTTGTGCACTGTATATTAGAGAGATAATTACTATCAGTATAGTGTTTTAAATGCTTTTTCTTGTGCTTTTAGATTGCCAAACTTTGCAATCGACTTATATGTAAAAATGATTTATGTTAAAATCATTTAATGACATTAGGGCTTAAACATTACATTGTTTAACAATTTATGAAAATTTATTTACTAAGAATAACAAACATTTAGTTATTGAAAGTATTAGAAGCGAATACGATATGTAAATAACTCTTGTAGTTCTGCCTTGCCTAAAGTTTCTTCGTCAATTCCTGTGTCTAGAATTTCATAGCCCATAAACCAAAACCATAACGATTTTATATTTAAATTTAAAGACCAGTTTCTCGTTTTTTGTGGTAGGTCATTTAATTCGTTATTTCTAAGATCAAGTGTAGAAATCTTACTTAAGTTTCTTAAGTTTGTTGGTAGATTTTTTAGCTTGTTATTGACAAGATCAAGCCTATCTAACGTTTGCAACTTTCCTATCTCATCTGGCAGAGTTTCTAATTGATTTTGACTTAAATTGAGTCCCTTTAATTCTTTAAAATTTTCTATCTCGGCAGGTAATGTTTTCAGGTGATTTCTACTGAGATCAAGAAAATTTAATTTTTTTAATTTTGTAGTTTCAATTTGAAACTGATCAAATCGATTATAGGAAAGATTTAGGCATGCCAACTTTTCTAGCTCTCCTATTTTAGCATCTAACTTTTCGAGAACGTTGTCACTAAGTTCAAGGACTATTAACTGTAAGCACTTTCCTACTGCATCAGGAACCTGTTTAAATTGATTATTTAGTTTTAAGTTTTTAGTTAGTTAGTTTTATATCTAACTGATCAAGCTTGTTGCTACTAAGATTTAGTTCTTGTAGCTTTAAGCACCTTCCTATTGCAGCAGGAAACTCTTTAAATTGATTCTTATTCAGGTTAAGGTTCAACAAATTTTTAAGATCCCCTATTTTAGAATCTAAGGTTTCAATATAGTTGTCACTAAGATTAAGCATTTTTAACTGCAAGCACATATTTATTGCAGCAGGAAACTCTTTAAATTGATTGTATGAAAGATCTAATTTTGCTAATCCTGAGCAATTGAATAACTTGAATGGCAATGACTTTAGCATAGGATTTTTCAATATAACTAGCTCTTTTAATTTTTCTAATTCTCCTATTGAAGAAGGCAACGAAATTATACTTGTACCCTTAATTTCCAGCTTTTCTAAATTCTTGCATTCTTTAATATTGTCACTTATCGAGGTAATACTTGAGCCTTTCAGATACAAAGATCTTTCTTCCATTTCTTCTGGTTAAACTCATACTCGTAAGCTTATACTATTTGGAAAAGTGTCAACGCTCTGCAAATATTGTTCATCTATGGGTCTGATGAAAATTTTTTATTTATGCAAAATATTGTAAGTGATATAAAAATATCAGTATTTTATTCTTTTCTTCAAAAGCATTTAAAAACATGTATTTGAAAAAAATGATAAAATTTATTCCCGTAATTTTGTCGTAGAAAATAACAGAAAGAATGAAGTTAAGATATTTTGAACTTTCATTAGAAACAGAAAGAAATTTTAGATAAACTTTTTTTTTATCAATAAATAGACTGATTATATCTTTTTCTAGACTTCTACTGTGCAAAATTTTACTTTGCTTAACTTAGTTCTTTTTAAAAACATACGTTATTAGTTTAGCTGAATATAAAATAGATTAATTTTATTAAAAGTCTTTTTGATTTTTTTTAGGGCAAAAAGGTAATTTTTATTAGTTAAAGTGCCAAAAGTAGTTTATTTTTAAGCAGCATTAAAAATAAACGATTTAGCTTACAACTGTTATGCCATTGGCTTGCAAATGCTGCAAAATTCCATTACACAGACTACAAATATCTGAAAAATTTACAAGAACGGACACAGTTAGCTGTAAAAACACTCCTAGAAACATTTGTTGAAGGTCAGGAAAAGGCAGGACTTTTTGCTTGAGCTCGTCAATCTTTTCTTTAGTTTCGTCCCTTAACTTTTCGCTCGCTTCCATGATTTTCTTAAGATTACAACTTGTATAATCTTGTATTTGTTTTATTTCATGGTTGGTCTCTTGAGTTCTTACTGTTAAATTTTGAAAATCTTGTTTTAAGACAGAAATCATTTCTTTAACAGAGTTAGAAATAGTTGCATATTCATCAAAAATGTTATTTACTGCACTAAAATAGTTTTGTCTTATATTGTCTGCTTCATTTAAAACAGAAGTAAAAAATTCCTCACTTGGAGAATTCTCTGCAATCGGATTAGCATTGTAACTACTGTTTCCCGAAGCTAAAACAAACATTGTTGCATATAGCAAAATATTATAACAAGATAAAATAAAATAATAAAGAGTTCTCATCCTTACATATAAAAAAAAACAATTTTATTGCAAAAATCTTCCAAATGATGTTGTGGTTTGAATAAACTTATAAAAAGCTTATACAAGCAAAATAGAAAAGTTTTGCCCCTTAAATTTCAGAAAAACTTTAGCTAAAGATAAAAACTTTATTTTTAAAAGCAAAATATAAAAGACTCAAAACAAATAATCAATAATTTAATAGCTCTTTTTGTTTTAAATATTTTAAGAAACTTTGATAAAAGACATCTACTATCTTTTTCTTAAAATATAAAAAAGCATAAAACTCACATAGATTTAGCTTAAATAATTGTAAATGAAAAGAAAAAGGGAGCTTGATGGATCGATCTTTGTAAATATGAACATAAAGCTAGAAAACAAGAATATTATCATAATCATATTATATATTAAAAATAGTAATTTATAAAAGATGTAATTTTATCTGCTTAGCTTAAAAGTATACAAAATGCAACACATTGCTAAGAAGACTTTCATTTTCTGAATAGATACTATGTATAAGAGAAAAAATTACTATCAACATAGTGTTTTGAATATTTTTATGTTTTTAGATAATCAAATTTTTGTAGGGAATGATTTCATGCATAAGAATAACTTATGAATATTTTATTGAAAGTATTAGAAGCGAATACGATATGTAAATAACTCTTGTAGTTCTGCCTTGCCTAAAGTTTCTTCGTCAATTCCTGTGTCTAGAATTTCATAACCATTATACCATGCCCACAATGACATTATTATATTGTAAAAAAAGTTTCTCTTATTTTGTGGTAGGTCATCATGAAACTCGTTTTTTCTAAGATCAAGTGTAGAAATCTTACTTAAGTTTCTTACGCTTGTTGGTAGACTTTTTAGCTTGTTCTTGTTAAGATACAACTCTTTTAAGCTTTCACAGTTTCCTATCTCATCTGGCAAAGCTTTTAATTGATTACGACTTAAATCAAGTAAATTTAACAATTTAAAATTTCCTATCTCCACAGGCAATGTTTCCAGTTGATTTCTACTGAGATCAAGAAAAGTTAAATTCTTTAAATTTGTCAGTTGAAGTGGAAACTCTTCAAATCGATTGTTACACAAAACAAGTTTGCTTAACTGCTCTAACTTTACTATCTCAGATGGAATGCCTGTCAGTTCATTTCCGCTGAGTTTGAGAGAAGTTAAATTCTTTAAGTAAGTAATTTCAATTGGGATCTCTTTAAACCTGTTTTCATTAAGAGAAAGACAAGTTAAACATACTAGATCTCCTTTTTTTGCATCAAACGTATCAAGTTTGTTGTTACTAAGGTCAAGGGTTCTTAACAGTAAGCACTTTCTTACTGCATCAGGAGCATAATTAAATTGATTATGAGAAAGATTTAAACATGTTAGTTTTTCTAAATCTCCTATTTTAGCATCTAGCGTTTCAAGATAATTATAGCTAAGATCAAGTTCTTTTAACTGCATGCATTTTCCTATTGCAGCAGAAACCTGTTTAAATTGATTAGAAGAAATATTAAGAGATGTTAATTTTTCTAGATCTCCTATTTCTTCTGGTAAATCAATCAAATAATTTTTGCGTAAATTAAGGTTTTTCATATCCTTACAGTTTCCTATTGAGATAGGCAATTCTACTAATTTATTACTTTCGGTGTTAAGGAGTTTCAACTTTTCTAATTTTCCTATTTTATCTGGCAAAGAGGTTAATTCGTTGCTGTAGATATTAAGCTCTTGCAGTTTTAAGCATTCGCATAATTCAGCAGGCAAAGATTTAAGATTGTTTGAATTCAAATTTAGCTGCTCTAAATTTTTTAATCTTCCTATTCTGCCCGACAATGAAGTAAGACCATTATTAGAAAGATTCAGTTTTATTAACTTTGAACAATTAAATAATTCTTCAGGTAATGACACAAGCTTAGAATTATTAAAAATGGTTAATTCTTCTAAACTTTTTAATTCTCCTATTGAAGAAGGCAATGAGGTTATTTCAGTATGTAAAATTTCTAAAATTTTTAAATTTGTGTATTCTTTAATGTTGTCACTTATATAGGTAATATCTGAACCCGCTAAAACTAAGCTTGTTTGACTCATGTCTTTGGTTGTAAATTTTCGCTCGAGAGCCCCCACTCTTTGAAAAAGTATTAACGTTCTACAGATAATGTCCATCTATGAACCTGATAAAAATTTTTATTTATGTAAAATATTGTAAGTGATAAAAAAAATAAGTTTTTTTTAAGCATTTTAAAATACGTATTTAAAAAAAATAAAAAAATTTGCCCCGTAATTTTGTTGTTGAAAGTAACAGAAAGAAAAAAATTAAGATATTACAATCCTTTTATTTAAAAAACAAAAGAATTATCGAAACAACTATGTCATTCGGCTTAGCATGCCGTATGACATAGTTGTTAGTTTGTAAATAAAAATTTAAATTACAATCCTTATGTTTTTGAAGGACAGCAAGCGAGAGTTGGACTTTGCTCATTTTATGGGATTGTTACTTGCTGCTGATAATTAAATTGATTTGTTAAAAACTTTATTACTTGTGTACCTGTTTACTTTTTAAAGATTTTATTTACTTGTATATCCTAATGATTTTTAAATAAAATAAAATATGATATATATGAATAAATAACCCTTAACCATGACTACGTTTCACTAAAAAGACTTAATTTGTTAATCTGGTGCATATCTAAACTTTCATTTTTTTTAGTAAAATTAGGCTGTTTAATATTCTTATTCCTACTTATCTTGGCCAGCAATGTTAAATATTGTCTAGGAAAGACTGCTTTTATTGCGGAATTGTGCAGACAGTAGAATAAAATTTGCAAATCTTTGGCACATCCAGTGCTAGAATAAAATGGTTAAACATTTAGATCATAAAAATTTACCAATACAATTTACTAAAGATTTATTTTTTTATTCTGTAGAATATGTAAGAATTTTTTCAGATTTTCTCTTTCAAAGCTTGAAATCTACTGAGCATGTAATTTTCTTTTGCTTTTTATTCACAAATCAGCCTGCTAGCAGCAATAATCATTGCATCTTCGGTATGAGTTCCTTCGTCGGACAGAAAAGAATTTTGAATTTTCTCGCTGAGAGAAGGATAGGGCAGAAGTTTTTGTTTCAATTTTTCAAATCTTCCCTTTGCCTTGTTTCTTATTCTATTCCTCAATTCGATAATTCTTGTGAGATTCTGCTTAGTTTCTCTTTTTAATTTTAAGTCTTTCCCAGAACCCGGCACTTTAGAATCACTTTGCAGAGCTTCATCATTTTTGATCTGCTTTATTTTTATTTGATATAGGTTTATAAGGTTATTTATCTCCGCGTTGATAGTTTCTGATTCATTGCGGTAGTCTTCTAAAATCTTTTTCATTTCTCCTTCAATGGAATTTATAAAGTCGTCAACGGAATCCCGCGGATTGGCCTCTGCAACAAGCGTGTGCTGATAATAGCCTGCACTCACAGGACATAAATAGCTTATAAGATTTAGCCAAATGTAGATATCACCTAAAACTTTCATCAGGAGATTTTTCATAACGTTTTTAGAAAACATCTTTTTAAATATCTGTGAGGCGTGTGCTTCGAAAGTTTGAATCTCATTGAAGGAATTCTGTAACTCTGATTTTTATTAATGATATGTTTCATGTTCAAAAGTGGAAGAAACGAACTGCAGAAAGAAAGATCAAAAGCATTCATTCTTAAACTAAGTAAAATTTTGCAAAAAAACATAAATAGGAGCTTCAAGTATTGTGTTCTAAAGAATATTCCAAGACAAAGTAGTCAACAAAAGTTTCTTTCAATTAATACCATCCAAAATAGTTGATAAAAAATCTCATAAAACCTACGAATTTAATATATTTTCCCAGTCTTTTTCTTTTAAAAATTGTTTAACTTCATTGTATTTTTCATCTAGAGTTCGTTTAATCTGACTCAATTCAGCAGATAAATTTAAAGATATTAGATGATTTTTTTGCCCAAAATGAGTACTAAATACTGCCATCTTTTCAAGATAACATATCTTTTTTTCTGCAATTTCTTTAGAATGGTCTAAATAAGTTTTGCGTTACAATAGACCGACGATTTTATACGTTCCAATTCGAAAACAATTTTAGGATCAGATTTTTTAGTTTTAAAAAAGGCTAATAGTGATCTTAAATATTTCAATTTGTAAACTCTTTTAGAATAATGTTTCCTTGTTTTTTCAAAGTAATTAAGGAATGATTGCTTTTCTTGTTCCAGAGAATTTATGATTTTATCGGTTTCAGTTCATACTCATCCACAATCTCTTTTGCTTCAGCTTTAAAAAACTGTATAAGATCTTCAACTAAAATGTTTGGATTTGCACTATTCAAGGGACTGTTTTGGGGATCAATTCGTTCTGAAGCCAATACAAACGCTATAGCACATATCAAAGTATGGATGCTAGCAAAAACTATGAATACTTTTCATATGGGCAATGAAAAATTTTTTCTAAATTTTTGACCAGTTATTTGCCAAAATAAAGCAATTAAAATACTAAAAAACAAAAACAGATGTTTTTTGGTCATTGAAAACTCAAATCTAGTTAATCTGCTCATTTTGTCTATTTAAATATTGTTGTTTAAGCTAGCCATCCTGAATTCTAAAAATTCTGTTTAACACAATAAAATTTTGTTTAAAAACAGAATAGTAAACTTTAAATCAAATGTATCAAAAAAATAGAAATAAATTACCTTTCAAAAATGTTATAAATACTTAAGATTAATGCCCTTAACTTTAATAATCTCATACCTATCTTTTACAAGTTAGCTATGGCTTTAAATTTCTATTATTTTTCTTCTCTTCTAGTCACATACTGCATTTCTACTAGTCAAACAACTATACTTCTTCTAGTAACTCACCTCTTCCAAATTTTACCATTTGTTTTCTACCCTCTCCCAGATAATGCATGAATCTATGTTTAGCAACAAAATAACTCTGACAACACCTACCGGACTAAATACTGTACGAGTTGATATCATAAAGGGAGAGTCTTATGTTGAAATACGACTGATTGATACATCCAGCATATTTTCACTGTATGTTTGCAGTATTACGTCCTCAGATTATTATATTATTAAGAGAGATCAGGACATTCTTGTGGACTACGACAGGTTTGTTCAAGTACTGATAAACTTGTTCCATGGCACTGCTAGCAACAAGTATTCTGCAACCTTCAATGACGGGGTCCTCCGATTTATAGAAAATTGTGAGTTTAGGAATATCTGCCGGCTGGAATTGAAGTTCAACAAGCCAGAAGAGGCACAGTTCAAGAGATACCTCGGGGATCTTCTTGGAAGAATGGAGAGCGACAACATAAAGCTGATTAAGGAGAATTCAATACTACGGGATAGATGCATGAATGGGGACCGGGAATTGAAGGAGAAGATAAGATTTCTGGAGTCTGAGAATACAGAAATAAGGAGAAGGTATGAATTGGTAAGCAAAGACCAATCGCTTCTTGAGGGAAAGCTCGGATCTAAAGAGGAGGAGATTGCAAGATTATCTAATAAAATTTATTGTCTTGAGAATGAGAATTCACAGCTGAGGTATGAGCTGGAGAAGTTCCAAAGAGAAAATTCCTTGTCGTACAAAGAGCAATTAAAGACCAAAGAGAGCCAGGTGGAGGAGATTACAAAGGAGATGGCCACAGCCAACGACCTGATAAAGCGCCTGAGACAGGAGAATCTTGAGCTGAAGGAGTACAAGAAGAGTACGTTGGCAAGCACCCAAAGGGAAAGTGAGATGGTTGATGAGCTGCGTGAGAAAATAGAGGAGCTTAGCAAGAAGCTCACTCACTCTGAGGCAAAGTACAAAAAGGTTAAGGAAGAAAATAAAGAAAAGACACAAAAAATAGACAATTTGCTTGAACAGCTCAAAAATACTTCTAAGAGACTAGAAAATGCACAGAATGTTTACAATCATTTTTATTCGAAAAAAGTGGACGATCATGCCGACAATTTCTCAGATACCTTCAGTCTCAGGCCTGAGTCTCCTCCACCAAGCTAATGCTTGTTTAAAACACTAAATGGTGATATTTTATGCATAGTTGACTATTTTTATAAATTCACATTTATTGTTTGTTTAATAATAAATTGTTGTGTTATGAAGAAGCTTTGTAATTACTTGATTGCATTATGTAGTTTTATTGAAGAAAGGCAAACCATAAAGCTTTTATGTTAGGTATTTCTGATAAAAGCAATGTTCTGATTAAAAAAGTTTGTAAGGTTTTATAGTAAAAATGGAATGTATAAGTAACAACTTTAGTCTTAAATTGAATTACTGTAAGTAAAACGAGTCTTATAAAGGGAAGCTTGTTAAAAGCTACTATACTTTACTTTTCATGACTTAATATTTACTGTTTGTTAAGTATTAAAATAAATATTTGCCCATGAATTCAAATACCCGACATTGCTTTATAAAAAGCATGCTGAAGACGAATCTGTCATAAAAAATATTGAATGCATCTGTCTTTCAAAAATAAATTTTTAATTAATTTAATTTTACTGCCCATGGCAAGATTAAAATCGCCGAAAATTACAGAGAACATGGACAGCTGTGATGAGGACAGTGTCAGCTGCTTCGAAAGCGAGAGCGAGACAACTAACGCGCATGACGAATCGGTTGAAGTCGAGGAATTTGGAAATTATCAAAAGTTCATTGATTTTTTTTATTCAAGATATACGTTTTCTGTTGCTTTATCTATAATTTTAATTGTACTGTCTTTTTTTACTTGGAATTATCCGATTCCAATCAGCAGTGGGTCTCTTCCCGCTGGCACTTCTGTTTCGGCTGGAAGAATATGTTTGTTCTACAGTGTACTCGTTTTTATGACCATCAACATTGGATTCGAGTTCAAAGCCATAACCATGCACATACTGAAGAAGTCAAAAGGCGATGCTTCTTTTTGCTACTACTTCAATGAGCTTTCTTATTACATTGCATATTTGATTGCTCTCATTTTCCAGTATTTCTACTTCTTCAACTCCTTTGGAGACTTGTATTTTGAGTTTACTGCTGGTTTCAAGGTCAAAATTCTCAGCTCCCTCCGGATCGCCATGATGTCTGTTTTCCTCCTTGCGCTCCTCAAGGCCCTTGTCAAGCATGTGTCAATGAGATTCAACTACAACACCTTTATCAATGGCATAAGGAAATGCATTCTGTTTGACTTTTTTATCTGTCTGGTCTCTGCCATAAGGGAGGCTGACGAGGACATAGTAGGAAGCGAAAAGATATGCAGTGAAAATGTCATTCAGATGAGTGGAAACCCAGAGAACAATGGGTCTTCTCACAATGACGAGAGAAGGATGGATGATGAGGAGATTATAGTTGACAATTCTGTTGTTAAGAATAGCTTTATCTTAAAAAGGAGGTTTAGGGCAGAGCATGTCAATGATCTGAGCTTCTCTGAGAAGAGACTTTTAATAAAGGAGTTTTTTGATCTTGTTTCCGTGGCATCAACCTACACTGGCAGCATGCCTGTTATTCTCGGGAAAATAAAGTCTAAGGCCCAGCACAAAGCTAGCAAGTTGGTAAACAAGCTAAGGCGGAGAGACAGAATTTTTAAGATTGGCGACCTAAGCAGGTACTTCAAAAATGGGGGAACTTTTGAGTATTTTATAAATCAGCTGGGCCTTAAACAGGACGAGAATATCGAAAAGGACCACATTTCTGTTATCATTGAAAAGACGTACAAAGACAGGTATGTCATTTCTAAGAATCTCGAGCAGATGAACCAGGCCTTGGACAAAATTTCAGCTTCTGCCAAAGTCCTTATTTTTACTTTTGCCGTTATTCTGTTCCTTGTCACCTCTCAGACAGACGGGCAGATGGGATTTCTCTCCTCCTGTGTTTCCACTGTGCTGGGCACACAAATAATTTCTAAGATTCTCTCAGATAACGTCATTCAGTCCATAATATTTTTGTTCATCATCCATCCGTTTGATATTGGCGACAGGGTTCTAGTTAATTTGAATGGAATACAGGAAAATCTGCTAGTTGCTGAATTGAACGTTTTTTCTACTACATTTTTTAGGTGGGATGGAACCTTTTTCTTCGTTCCCAACAGCGTACTTGTCAATACACCGATCAGCAACATCAGACGGAGTGGTGCAATAATGGAAAACCATATAATACAAATAAGTGCGAGTACCAAGCCAGAGAAGTTGCAACGCCTCAAGGAGATGCTTCGGAGCTTTGTTGCCGAGAGAAGTGACTATTATACAGACTACATCCTGGTGAACTATGACAGGATAGAGGATTCTAACAAGCTGTTTATTAAGGTTCTCATGCAATATCAGAGCAATTTTCAGCACTACGAATTTTATTTGAAAAAGAAAAGTGTGTTTATTGCTGAACTTAGCAGATGCCTGAAAAGCTTAAAAATTGAATACAAATTGCCTGTGCAGAATGTGAATGTAGTAAAAAGCGGCATTGAAAGTCTTGCGTAGATATTTTTAGATTTGATTGCATTTTTTGTATGTTCAAATGTCTTTTTAATAAATTACTGTTTTGAGAATTGCTTTGTAATTAAAATTACTGATTAAATGAATTAATTTGTATTGTAAATTACTGCTTCGTAATGTGATCTATGTTTTAAGCAAAAAAGATAGCTTTACTTGAGCAATCACAGCAGAAAGACCTAGGTTCAACATTGTAATGATACGATATAATGTTGTTATAGTCGCCTCTCAAGGGTGTATAGCTCAGTGGTAGAGCCTCCGGCTGCAACCCGGTATGTCGCAGGTTCGATTCCTGTTGCACCCTCTTTTGTGAAAAAGTAACCTATGTTTTGTTAAATACCACGTTTAATCATTTTATTTAGAATTTTTATTTTCAAGAAAATTTGAGATATTTAATATTATGCATTTAAATACCAACATGAGACTTGAAAATAAAATTTAACAAAGTTTTAGATTGTCACAATTATGTAGGCCTTAAAATACATCAGGGGCTGCTTATAAATTCATCGATGTTATACAAATAAGTTCCCTCAAGCTTGCTTTTTGAGATGCTCCTGAAATCTCTCAGACCTGACTGTATCTCAGAATCGTCGAACTTACCTCCTACCCCTGCCTTCATAAAGGCGTTCTCCATGTAAAAAATAAGGTATTCCATCTTCTTTTCCTTTGTGTTTATAAACAGATTCTTCATTATAACATCTATCTTCTTGTTAATCTCTTTTTTTAGGAGATCACATGCAAATGCATCGCAATCCCAATCAAAGGCACTTAGCTCCCCAATGACCTCGTTCAAGACGTAGTACATCAGTCTCTGTATGAAGTTGACATACTTCGTAACACCTATTCGTCTGGAAAGATGGTCGATCTTCTTTAGCTTCCAAAGAAACCTAAAAATATAAGAAAGCTTGATCATAAGATCTTCCTCCAGCAGCATGGACATGGGGAAGTTGAGCTTGCAATACAGAGAAAATCCGCGATCGCTACAATTGCTTTCCTGTTCTACAAAGCCGTGAGAAGACCCAACATCCTCCATCCCAATATAAATGTCCATTAAGCAATTAAAGGGATTCCCAGGAAAAGAAGATTGGAGAGACTGCTCTAGGATGGAAATAATGTTTTTCCTAGAAAATTTGCGGGACTCCTTTAACGACACAAACAAATTTTCGATAAAATCTCCCCTTCCAAAGAGAAAAGTGTCATTTAGGTATTTTAAAAGCTCAATAATCTGATACTTTTTGATAAAGTGCTCGTAAAGCATTCTGTTGATGTTGTTCAAGATAATTTTCAAGCTGCTCAGCGAACGGTTCTTAGAAAGATCCAACTTTCCAATTAAAACCTGAATAGACGGATCTAAATTCAGCAGGCCAGTCTGTTTCATGAAATGTGTGTACTTGCCGATATACTCAATAGACTCAGCAGTGGCCTTTGAAATAAAAGGAGGTATGAGCCCATAGTCTAAGACACCATCCCGTATAAAATACTCTTTATATACATCTTTGACTACACCATTCAGCAGGTACTCTCTTGTGAAATCATTGTACGTTTGAAAAACTGTTTCTTTGTAGTCCATTATGTCTTCATCAATATTGTCTTTGTGTATTAGCAGTGCTGGAATATTCTTGTAAATATTGCTTATTCCGCCTATCTTAAAATTATCATTCCCTGAAAAATACTCGCAAAAAAGTCTTTTTTCCTTTATTATCTCGTCGATCCTGCTAATTTTGCTGATCTCCTGGTAGATAAGGTACATCCCACAATAGAACGAAAGCAAGTCCTCTTCTGAGGCGAGAACCGTAGCCTCGTATGCCCTTAGGAACGGAATTAATCTCGTCAAAAAGTTCTTGTGGGTCACGCTTGACGGCTTCTGCAGTTCCAACTTCAGTTTTTTGTAGACTAGGCTTTTTGAATACACCTGCGATACAAGGTTATACAAAGCATAGTTTATCTGGTCTTTTAGCTGGCAGATCTTTATTGGATTGAAGAACGAGACCTCAAATCCAAGAGCAGCCTTTTTAATATTTCTCCTAAGATCCTCTTCTATGCTGAGCTTTTGGTTGGAAATGCACAAGAACACATAGATAAGCTTGTCACATGTTGAATTTCTCTCCATGTTTTTGTACAGCATCCATGCCTCCAGAGAGTGCACTTTCAGCAGCTGATCAATGAGCAGCACATCTACAAGTGTGGGCACTTGCAGTGGGATGGCATGTCTCTTCAGTGTTCCCAGAAGAGACTCGGAAGGCTTGTTGGGATATAGCAGTCTTTTGGCCAACTTTGTTATTAGATTGTTGTTCATTGCAGGGAGCAACAATGCATAAAATACTAAATTTTAGATAAATGAACAACAATGCATAAAATACACAGTTTTTGATTGAACCTTTGGGTTAGGAGTGACCAAGTAAATGCAGAAACCAAAATACTTTGTTATAAAAGCAGAATATTATTTGATCAGACAGGTTTTATGCTTAAATTTTCAATTATTGCATAAATAAACATATTTAATAGTATTTAAATTAAACCTGACTAACTACATTGAAAATGTCTTCTCCATTCAAAAAATTTGTGAACTCCTCTATTGACAGTACTAAATTGCATCCATTGACTGTGATGTCTACAAAACTAGCCTTTGGAACCAAAATCCCATCCAGGTCTTCAGATATCTCTACAGTTTCCTGAATGCCCAGTATTTTGAGTATTTCACAGTATTTATCGCTTCCTTCTGTTTCTTCCCCAGTCCAAATTAACGGAGAAATCACTGATGATGTGATAAACAGTGACTTACTGACATTTTCTGCTTCATCCCTGATATTTGAATTGTTTACAAGCTCTATTCCTGGCAGGAAACTAAATGAAAAGACATTGTCCTTAGGCCAGAGTATGTTGTAAGCTTCAGCATTCAGAATAACCTGAGGATGGGAATATGCGGTATTCTCATATCTTGAAAATATCTCAAGATCCATGCTCATAAGGTGAAACTGATGATATTCCTGCTGAAATCTCTGCTTTATGAAAAGTAGTGCATCGTAATACATTCTTCCTGTAGCAATCATTCTTACATAGTAGCTCTTGTACAATTCTATAAAATTGGGATTTACCTCGGCTATGAAGCAGAATATATTTGATATTTTGTGGCCGGGAATCCAGTAAAAGAGATCATCCTTGATCTTCTTATTCTGCAGAAATATCAAGGATGATTCAAATATGTCAGGCCTGCCCATCAGCTCTCTTCTTATTTTGTCAATATGCTTTAAAAAGAATTTGTCTCCATTCTTGAAGCTCTCCTCTGCGTAATACAATGCATTGATTGAAGAGAGCTTGCTTAGCTTGAAGGATGTTTTGGGCTTGGTGCTCAGAAGCGGAATGTACGAAAAAGATGGCTCTTCTTCTGTTTGTTCTTTTAAGTTTTGTCTATCTTTCTGTATTTGCTCTATCATTTTGGGAATATAAAATATTGCAATAGTTTTTAATAGCAAGGATTGTTTTTGCATTACCACCAAGCACAAACCTAGAATTTAAGTCTGTTCTTTCCAACTCATCTATTTTAAAAATGAATTTACACGTTTTCTTAAGGTTTATTCTTTAGCAAAATGCAAAAAATTAAACTTTAGTTTTTCTCAAGTCTCAAAACATAATTAAAAACCTAAATTTAATTAAAATACAAATGTCTTAAACTTTAGACACTAGCTATATCTCTTTGACCAATCACATCAATACTCTTTGATTTTACCTTTTGATTCTTCTAGGGTTTCTAAGCCGATGACATCTTGCTAATCTTCTTTACTCTGACTTTCTTTTGGCTTACAGACAACATTCTCAGAGCTTTTGCTCAGTTCTATGGCACTGTCTGCAGCAGTGTAGATGAATGCGCTAAAGTTTCCAGTTTCTAATCGTTTAAAGATTGCATCGTCATTGTCAAGCAAATGAATAGCCAAATTAGAGGCTAGATCAGTCACAAAATAATCAGTTGGAGAACCTTTAAAAGAATCAGAGTCTGTAGCACGACTTTCAAAAAAACTTTCAATCCATTCTGTCCGAGAAAGTTCATCCTGCTTTGATTGTGAATTTTGAAGATCGTGTAAAAATATATTTATGGACGATGCTATTTCAAAGGCAGATGAAATATAATAAATAACCTTAGAATTATCCTTTAGGAATTCCTTGACTTCTTTATCATCTATTCCATATAGCTTTTTATATTCAGCAGCATATGCTCGGAAGTTTTCCCGAAATTGATCATTGATCTGTGACAAATTAGAGAAAAGTCTTGTAAATCTTTGAATTTCGCATTGACGGTGGTTTTCATACTTACAGCCAATCGGTGCTTCTAGATTAATTTGTTCCAAAGAGTTTCTGATAGCAAATTCATTCAACAAAAGTAGATTTTCAATATGATCAAGTTTTAATCGATTTTTTGGTTCAACTTTAACTTTTTTAAGTTTGGAATGAGTTTTATCCAGCAAGTTTAAAAGCTCGCAATATACGGATGAATGAGGGAAGCCTAGAGCATTAAATATACGGAATAACTTCAGTTCATGTCCATGGTTGATCACAGAATTTAAAAACCTTAAATCAGGCTGAGCGTTTTGAAAGAAGCGCTCAATTATTCCTGAATTATAAAGCTTGTTAACCAGCTTATCAAAAGATGGAGTCGGTGCATTTGAACTAAAAACAAATTCCTTGTTTTTAGGAAAAGTCTTCAAAAAACTAACAATCTGATCAATCTTCTCTTCAAAAAGAAGATCCCTGCGCTCATTCAATTTTTTTAGCCCCTTATTAAAGCGTATCCTATTTAGATAATAAGAATCTTCAAATTCAGTGTCAGCCACTGATAAGTCTGACTCTTGTTTTATTTTCAGGAACAAACCATCATCTAGCCGTGCTTTCTTTTCTAAAGTTTCAGATGATGAAGATGTGCAATATGTCATTGCTAACTGGTACAGCTTAAGCTTATTATTTTAGTGTTTAATCAGAAAAAAAAGAAAAATAAATGATAGAGTTTACAGCGTATGATTAACAAAGCTCTCATAGAATCCCATTTTAACTAGCAGAAAATATAGTTGTTGGAAACCAGTCTTTGCTAAAAATCTAGAAGCCGGGAATCTCTGTTTTAAAATTTTATGAGAAGATGAAAATAACAAATAAATTTGTATAAACTATAACACTTTTAGAAATTTTGATTAATAAAAATAAATTGCATTTGCTTTTTACTCTTATACACTCTAAACTCTAAAAAACAGAGTTTCCTTGCTTCTACAATGCTAGAATGGTCTGGATACAAAAATTTTGTTTTTTGCTAGTAAAATGGGATTCTATGAGAAATAATAAGCTTAAAAAATTTTATAAGAAAAAAAAATATGGCAACCCTATGAAAGCAACTAGTGTTTTGCTGTACCAGTTAGCAATGACATATTGCACAACTTTATCATCTGAGACTCAAGAAGCAATTAAAGATAAATCGAGCCAAGTCGCGGAAGAGAAAGCACCAGTAGATGGTAATCTATTCCTTAAAATAAAACAGGAGTCTAATATACGGATTGATGATACTGATTTCGAAGCTCCTTATTATCTAAATAGGATGCGCTTTAAACAAGCACTTTTACATTTAAATGAGCTCAGAAATATACCTTTTGAAGACAAGATTTATCTGATTTCTAATTTCATAAAGTTTTATCCCAGAGATGAAGGACTTTTTTTAAGCCCAGATGCTTTAATTCCGCATGCTGAAATGCTGTATAATGTAACTCCGCATGCTGGAATGCTGTATAATGAGCTCTATTATTTGGGAATAATTGAGCGCTTTTTCATAACGCTCAGCCTGATTTAAGGTTTTTAAAGTCAGTAGTTGACCAAAGAAAAAACTGGAATTTATTTGCGAGTCAGATGATCTAAACTTTCCTCATTTATATACTAGTATCGAGCTAAAGAGCTTTCTTCATGCATCTCGTGATAAACTTGAAAAAGTTAAGGTTCATTCAAAAAATAATTTTCTACTTTTGCAACATATAAAAGGATCTCTTTTTTCGATTGAAGATTCTATAATAAGCATTTTGGATAAGATTTATATCTGGACAAAGGCAATGCATACGTTTAGGAGAAATCTTTGTGAACTGAGAAAATCCTTAAATATTTTTTCCTGTTTGTCTGAAAACAATGATCACTTAAGGGAGAAATTCCGAGCTTAAGCTGCTGAATATCAAAAGCTTTATGAAATAGATGATAAAGAAGTCAAGGAATTCTAAGAAGAAAATACCAAGCTTGCTTATTACACTTCATCTGCCTTTGAAATAGTATTTTCCATGAATGCACTTTTTATCAGTCTTGAAAGCTTGTATATTGAAAAAGCTAAAGATCCTAAGGCAGGTAATGTACTGAGTATTTTTAAAAGTTATTTGCTAGGCTTGTTTTCAGGCTCAGAGTCTCCAGAAAATCTTTCGACTGATTATATTTTGACTGATCTAGCCTCTAATTTGGCTATTCATTTGCTTGATAATGACGATGCAATCTTTAATAAACGATTATAAACTGGAAACTTTAGTGCGCTTATTAAGACTGCTGCAGAAAATGGCGCAGAACTGAGTAAAAACTTTGAGAATGCTATTGATAAGCCAAAAGAAAGTCAGAGTAAAGAAGATTAGCATGAAGTCATAGGCTTAGAAAACTTACAAGAATCAAAAAGTACTAATTTGTTTTGTTACAGAAATACAGATAATGTCTTAACTTTAAGACGTTCATATTTTGATTAAATTTAGTTTTTTAGTTGTGTTTTGAGACTTTAATAAACAAAATTTTTTTCTTTTAGTGATCTGTTGCTGCCTAAAATCTTTAAATTATAAAGAATGTGTTTTAAGGTGTGTCAAAAGTTTAAGACAATCTGATCAAACTTTGTAAAAAATACGTTTCTTGCTCTGAAAATGCAGCTTTATAATGGGCAAATCAAAACAGTTGTATGGGATGAGAAAGATGTTTTTTTGCTGAGAAAAACTCAAATTCAAATATTCCCTCAAAAAAACAAAGTTTGCTATATCATCATTATACCAAAACGAAATAAAAAGCCTCAAATTTAATCAAACCTAAACGTGTTAGTTTTAGACACAGGTTGTATGACAAATCTTTGGAATACCAAGAGAAGCTAGATTTGTGTACTTCTCTTCATTTTCAGTACATTTAAAATAGTACTTACAAGAACAAAAATTATCTTCTGTTTATGCTTTATATTTACCAGCTTGCTCTATTTAATCTGGCATATCTTAGATTTATGATCTTGAATTACCACCTTAAAAATCTTATTGGCATTGTCAAACATGTTGTTTTTCAATGACACTACTATAAACTGTGCGCCTGCAAACTCCTTTCTTATGATCTCACCGATACTTTGGGTATAATTCAGATCAAGAGCTGCATCAATCTCGTCAAAGATGTAAAAGGGTGCAGGCTTGAACGTGAGCATGCTGAATATCAGGCAGAGAGCTATAAGTGACCTTTGCCCACCGCTCAGTTCTGCCAGCGAATTCTTCCAATTGCCAACTTTCACTTTGATTTCAAAACCCTCTGTAATGTAAATGTCTGAGTTTAGTAGAAAGTAAGACAAGAACTTTCTCAAATTCTGGTTGATATGCTCAAATGCTCTCCTGTTCTCCTTGATTCCAATCTCATTCAAACTCTCAATAGTCCGAATTATCTCGCGTTTGTCCTTTTCCAGTTTATTTATCTTCTCTTCAAGGTTCTGTATATCAATTGAATTCTTCTCAAGCAGCTCAAAATTAGAAGGATCCATCGTATTGAGTAATCTCTTGGTTGCAATCCTCTCTTTTAACATCCGAATTTCGTCTTCAAGTCTAGTCTTTTCTTCTGCATCAAGCGTTTCTTGTTTCATCTCGAATATACCCTTATCAAAGCTAAACTCTTCAAGCACAGGATATAATCTGCAAATCTCTGTTTTCTGTCCCGTTGTGTTTGCTATATTCTCCTTGTCTTCCTGTACTATGTTTTTGCCAAAGCTGTGCATCTTGCTGCTGACTATTTCCTCATAAAGCTTGTTTATCTTAGACTTTAACTTTACTGTTGTTTTGATCAAAACGCCTTTCCGGAAATCAAGACTCTCAGCCATTCTAACACTTACGCGTTTGTTGTTCTCCTTGACCTCAGCCCTTCTTAATTCTTCCTGCAGCTCAAATAGCTTTTTCTGGGATTCGTCCAAACTTCTTGCATTCTTCGCTGCATTTTCTTCATAGTCCCTGATTTCTTCCCTGACTCTCAAACATCTTGCATCGTGGGCCTCCTTCACTTGTTCTTCTTTTGCTGCCTCGACTATGCATTTTCTTATCTTTTCAAGTTCTTCTCTAAGGTTAGATACATTCATTTGTGTTCCACACAGTTTCTCAAGCAATTCTGTCTTACTTTTAAGTATAGAAATATCTTCACAGAATTCCCGCCTCTTTTTCAGTCCTTGCAAAAACTCGTCTATCTTCATCATTATTTCATTTGAGGGTATCTCAAGCTCAAGATTTCTGATCTCTTTCTCTCTTCTGAGAATCTCTGACATTCTTACGACATCGTACTTGTAGAATGTTCTTCCTCCTGTGAGTGTGCCCTTGGGGTCGTATACTGTCCCATCAAGCGTAACACACATAACCTTGTTGCTGAAACAAAAGGTGTTTGCGTTCTGCTTGTCTTCAAAAATATAAAATCCGTTGAATATATGCTCAAATGCCGCATCCAATTTCTTATCATACTTTATAGACTCAATAGCCCTTATAAATCCCGTCCCACTCTTAATACGGTCGGGATGAACCACAATTTTATTCAATGGAATGCATGAAACTCTGCGATCGCAATTCTTGAGAATCTCAGAAGCTACAGCATCGTCTCTGCAGATGACATACTTTGCTCTTGCCCCTAGGATGGTCAAGATTGCTTCTTTATATTTTGGATCTAAGAACTCAAAGTTTTCGTCAACAGTCCCAAAGACCCCGTCTTTGTAGCTGCGCTGTGTATTGCTCTCATCAGCATACACTCCCTCTAGGATCGGATAGATAATTTTGTTTCTCATGTTTTCACATTCCTCTGCAGCTTTCCTCAATTTTTCCTTTTTTAGCTTTACTTCATTTAAAAAATCACTTTCATGCTGCAATATTTTTGCAAGATCTATATTTTTTAGAGTTTGGAGTTCCTCCTCAATCTTCTTAGTTTTTGACTCATTTAGGTCAGCTACGATTTCCTTCTGCCGCATTTCTCTTCTTATTTTCTCCAACTCCTCTATTTTATTCATTGACCCGCTTGTCAACTCCTTTGATAATATCTCTTCCCTTTCCACCAATTCTTTTTTGTTGTATTTCAATTCTTTTGACAATCCCTCCATTCTTCTCATCTCTTTTTTCTTGTCTTCCAACTTCCCTCTATCCGTCATTTGCAGCATAATCTCCTCAATCTTGTTTTTTTCTGCATTGATCTTTTCTTTGATTCCAAAGGAGTCGATCTCTTCAAAGCCGTCTATTTCCTTCAACTTCTGTATTATGCTTTTAAGCTCGGCAGAATCTTCAGCATAGCTACCAAGATAAGACGCGAGTTCGGAGACTTTTGTAAAAAACTCATTTTTAGCATATAAAGACTCCTTTCTCTCCAACTCTTCCATGTTTTTCTTCCTATTCTGTTCTAATTCCCTGTTTTCCTCGTAAATGGCCTTTTCATTCTTCAGCTGACTAAAAAAAGGGCTTATTGTCTTCTTGAGATGCTCCTGTGCCTCCTTTAGCTTGTGCTCTTTCTTCTCAAGCAACTCAAATGACTTCTCTCGTTCTATACTATAACTCCTGGTCCCAGACGTCTCTTCAATCATATTTTTTAGCTCTGCACTTTTCATGCTTAGAATTTTAGTGATATGTCCTTGCATTACTATAAAATCATTTGTTATCCCTATGCTTTTGCATAGATTTTCAACTGTGTTTTTCGTGCAGCTGTGTCCATTCATTCGGTATTTGCTTTTTCCCTCACTATCTAGTGACCTAGATATTTTCACTTGCCCATAATTCTCGAATCCAGCTGGTGACCTGCTTTTTTCACTGTTGTCAAGCACAATAGTCACAGTGCAGTCCTTTCTGTGGATGTTTATCAGCTCCTTGAGAGAGGCAACCCTCATGAATCTGCTGGAGCTCAAGTCCAGCGCAAATATTATTGCATCTATGATGTTACTCTTTCCTGACCCGTTCATCCCTGTGATGGCTGTAAAACTCCTGTCGATGTTCTTCAGTGTTGTTTTATTGGAATAGCACTTGAAACCATCCATTACAATTTCCCTTATGTGCATGGGCTTGAAAACATTGATGAAATTATTTCTTAAGCAAAGAGTCTATTTGTGCAAATGAATTTGATGATACAAAAAACTGTAAACAGATGTGCTTGCTGTAAATAGCATTGTTTTGGGATGATTTGTTACTAATCATTTTGTGTCTTTGACCTAAAATAATTTCTTGAAAGAAACTGATTGTTTTGTGAGGAAGTTAGGTTGTAGAAATCTATAATTCAATGCGTTTGCTTGCATCAAGCATGAGGTATAATTCAAGAAACATCATAATCAATATAATGCAATCTTTGCTAAAATTTTCTCGATTTGCCTCTCAATAAGAAAATTGAATTTTAAACAGAAAAATGAATTTGAAATAGAAAAAAACCTATTAGAATCTCACATTAGTTGAAAAATAACTGTAATTACTGCAATAATAAAACTTTCTTGTTTTCATATGATGTTATTTGTTTTATCAACTCGCATTAGACAATTTATCTGTCTGAATGCCAATTTTGAGAATTCTTCTTTTTGTAAAATTTTTTCTAAAAATACGAAAATAGAGTATTGCATTAGCCAAGATATCTAGCAAGTAAATGATTATTACACCAAGTGTGTCTAAGCGTAAATCTGTGACTCTCTTACCGTGCCGCCATCTAAAATTTAGTCATTTGTAATATGCAATATTTCTGCAATCAATTTTTTTGGAATAATTCTCAAAAAAATAAATTTGTAAATGTGTATATGCTTAGCAGTCAAAGAATTCTAGCAATGACTTGGCAAATTGCTAATTTTTAAACCCAAAGATCTCAAAACTCTCTTCAGAAATCCAAAATAATGATGTTTTTATATTTTGAGATTTTTTTTAAAAATTTTTTCACCCACTCAAAATGGAGAATCAGTTTTCGCAGCAACTTTTCACAGTATTAACCAACTTTTCTAATTACGAAAACCTTGAAGATATTTGGGTAAAGAACTTGGTTCTAAACTGCACTATAATCTCCATAGTAGTGCTTTTGGCGCAAGCTGTCTCGTACGTCTTCTTTGGTAAGTGCAAATTTTCCATGTTCAGTGCAGGCTATTCTAAGATACGGAATAAGTCTATCCCAAGCACCAAAGAAAAAGAAAACGATAAAAGCATAATGGGATTTATATTTGTGTTGTCTCTGACAAATCTTGCTGTCCTTTATTCTTTAATAATTACAAAACCTGATAAATTTGGTTCTCTGAAGCATGTTTTCGCAATTATTTTAGCAATTCAGATATTTTTAGGCGCTATAGATCTTTACAAAAATACAGAAAAGGATTATATTCTCAAAACAAAATTTGAGTCAATTATAAATTCCTTGAATCTCATGAAAGTGAGTACAGTATTATGCATTTTTACGTCAATCCCTCTGCTTCCCCTAATTAACTTTGGTCTCTATATCTCTCAAACTTTGTCAGAAAATTATGGTTGGTTTCAGATTTTGCTTTTAGGAGTCAAGTTTTGCTTGTATACTGTATTGATCTTTGTTTTGAGTTCAGTTCTTAATATACTGCTTGCTTTTTTGCTTTTACTGATTACCTTGTTTCTGATTGGCATAATTATAATAATATATAAGTATCCAAAATTAGATTCCGGCAGTGTTGAACAAACCCCAAAATTTGATCTTTGCAGCGTTACACAATACTTTAAACTAAATTTACACGGCAATAAACAAGACACTGAAAGCTTTCCACCAAGCGTTGAACAAGAGCTGTAGTTCAATAAAGTTTAGTTCTAGACCTTTTAAAACTAAAGTGTAAAAATAAAGCATAAAGTTGTCTTTTTAAGTTGTGTAATAAAAACGATGACGGTGAGATTCGAACTCACGCCCTCAGAGAGGAGATGATTAGCAATCACCCGCGTTAACCACTTTGCTACGCCACCTCGGGAAGTGTCATAATTGTGTATATGTGCTTATGTGTCGATCTATTTCTGCCTCACATTTGTATCCTCAATCATGGATACGGAGACAAAAGAAGAGATCAATAAATTCATCAAGGAATCGTGCGAGAAGCTGAAAGTGTCAAACTTTGTCTCTGCTACAGCCAAGACCATATTTTACAAGGCCAAGACCACGATTTCAGACGCAGAATGTGAGACCTTGGCAGCCACCTGCATTTATCTGAGCTGCAAGATATCGGAGCTATACATTCCGCCTGAAAAGTTTAAAAGCATTGTCAGTTGCGACCTTTCCATAGAGCTAGAAACTAGGATTATGAAAATAATAGACTTTAATTTCAATTTTTTTGATATTTACCAATTTGTCATTTCTGTCTGTAAAACCCTAAACTTTAATGCAGAGGAGAAAGTCGAAAGGCTTGATAAAATATTTTCAGACACGAGAGTGAATAGCGTTGGGTTTCTAGGACATGCTTATGAGGTAAAACATGTATGCTTGGCAGTTTTTGAGAAGAACGAGGTTGAACTGTTTGAAAGAGTCTATTGCGTAGAGGTAGACAATGTGAAGATAGAAGAGGCGCGCCGCAGCCTTCTTTTGCTTGATAGCTGAGATGTTTTGTTTTAAGCAAAAAATGATAAGCACTAAGAATTTCATCTGCCCAATCACTCGATGGCATAAACAGAATATTTCACTGAGCATGAATAAAATAAGCTTTTCAATGAGAGATAAAACATGTTGTGTTTGTTTAAGCTTGTTGAAACAAGAGATAAATTTGTAAAGAAGCATAAACAAATGATGAAATATTTTGTTTACATTTTGCCTAGTGCCATTATGGCCGTAAAGAGGTACAATGTAATTACAGATTTGACCTTTGCTGGAGGAGATGTAAGCTTGAAGAGCAAGGAGGATGTCTCGATCAAGTCTCTGTTTGAAAGTGCAGAAGATAGGCTTGTTAAGAATACCCAGTTTGGGTTCACATTGGACCTGACAGAGGGCACCCAAAAGAAACTGAAAAAACATCCTAAAATAATAATGATTGAGGAAGATAAGCCAGTAAAAACAGCAGTGAATACCTTAGGCTCGATAATTGGAAGCATGCCTGAGAGCCTTTTTAACAGTAGCATTTTGAATAGCACTCTGATGAAATCGAGTTACGCAACAGAAGAACAGGTTTCTTTTATTCTTCAAAAAGTGTCATCCTGGGGACTGTCAAAGATTAGCGGGCACAAGGATGGATATTACGAGTATATTGAAGGAGGAGGAAGGGATGTCAATGTCTATATTTTGGATACTGGAATTGATGAAGACCACCCTGAATTTGAGGGAAGGGCCAGGATGGGATATAATGCAGTAGAGTACAGCCAGAACACTGACGAAAATGGGCATGGGACGCATTGTGCGGGGATTATCGGATCGAAGACATTTGGGGTAGCCAAAGGAGTCAACCTTATTGGTGTGAAGGTATTGGACCGGGAAGGACAGGGAATGATATCAAAGATAGTAGAAGGCATTGATTTTGTAATAAGGGATATTGCCGATCAGAATTATATTCTTGACAGTTACAATCTTGGCAGTAAAACTAGATTTCTGAATGAAAGAGACATTCTCAAGTTTCCTCTTTCTTTCTTGAACCATCCCACAACGCCCAAAAGGATCAGAGCTGTTGTGAACATGAGCATCGGTGGGGAAAGAAGCAGAATCTTAAACCATGTCATAAGAGAGGCTTCTGTAAAGTACGGGATACACTTTTCAACAGCTGCGGGCAATGACAACAAGGACGCATGCGAATTTTCGCCATCATCTTCGTCAATGGGACTAACCATTGGGGCATCAGATGCTGATGATAGAATTGCGAGGTTCAGCAACAGCGGAGTATGTGTAGACCTGTATGCTCCTGGGACATTCATCCGCAGTACCTGGCCAAATAACGGGACTAGAATAGCGTCCGGTACAAGTATGGCCACTCCCCATGTAGCGGGGATAATGGCAATATACTTGGGACTAGCTGATTTTGAGCCTGATGAACTGAAGGAGAGGATCGTACAAGACTCGAGCGATGCAATTGACGGACTGAAAATCAGCTTTTGGCCTTTCTCTAGGCAATTGATGCCTTTTGCATCCTTGAAGAAGTTATACGATCGTATAAAAACAAGAAATTTGAAAATTAATGCTAGATGAAGTAAAAAGATTGATTAAATGCATTCGATTAAAAATCTAAAAAAATTTTATACTTTATTTCTTAATACAAATATTTTACATTGAGCCAAGCTTTCAGGTTTTACAATACAAATAAAGCTATAAATTAAACTGCTTTATAAAATATTCTTGTTTATTTTATAAACAAATCCCTTGTCAAAGGTTTTTATAATTAGCTTTTCCTTTATAAGTGTATTTATAATCTCCACAACCTTGTATTTACTTTGCTTTATCCCCTTGACTAAATCATCAAAGGGAATGTTCTTGTTTGCTTTTATCAAATTGTAAATCTCAACTGCCAGTCTCTTGTTTACCTTGCTATTCACCTTTTTCATGTTGAAAATCCTATCCATTCTTCTCTCAACTGACTCTTCGACATTGTTTTCTTCTTCAGAAGCCACTGGCTGGCGTTGATTTTCACACATTTCCTCAAGATTACTTTTACTTCCTCCTGCAGTTGCAGACTTCTTATCACCGGCCATTTCAGCTCTGTCTTCCTTCTCATTTTCAAAAGAATATGCATCAAAGCATTCCAGCAGAAGCTCTAGCCTCTTGTTAAATGAACTCAAATGTAATGTCTGCAAAACTATGCTTTCTCTTTTCTTTCTTAGAGACTTGAGCAAGTCTTCTACAACTCTGTGCTTCTCATTCCTATCATCTTTATCCACTTCTCTATAAATATCATCACTGTGCCTGTTTTTATGCTCGTTTGCATTCTCGTTCATTTTTTCCATCCTGGAATAATAAAACATTTTGTAAATTTACAATTTTGCCTAATTTCTATCTTAATCGTGCACCAACAAGAGCTATGCATTTAAAAAAGTAGAAAGACAGCTGTTAAAAATACATGCTTTTATTTTTATTGTTTTTCTGTTCCCTCGGATGAAAGATTACAGAACTAACACTGAAGACATCAACGAATCTAATTTTATACAAAGCATAAACAAAAACAATAATGGCTGCATAAACAATGAAATCATGTCCAAGGAAGATGAACTGGAAGGAATATTTGAGGAGAAGCTTTACGTTAATAAGAGAGCACCATTCAAAGAATCGAATGTCCTAACAAAGGCAAAGAAAAATTTAGGAAATTGGCGGGAAGAGATAGAGAAAAACGAATTAAAAATCAAAGGCATTGGTTCTAATATAGGAAATAGTGCTGTCAACGAGAACTTTAGTGGTGAAAAAGATGGTAAGGCATTCATAACCAAAAAAGAAAACCCATTTGGGCTTTTCAGAGAGAATCCTCTAAAAATTGATTATTCCAAGGACAAAGACCTGTACTTTAAAAAAGATGAGATTGGTAAATTCGAGGATTCTGACGGGGACTTAGAGGACGTTTACCAGACAAAAAAGTATATTCTTGAGCAGCAAGATAAAATAGAAGATGCGTCTGTCAAGAATGAGGCACAAGAAGACGATCTGTCCTACAAAGAGAAATACAAGAAGTTGGAAATAGAATTTAATAAGATGGTAAAAACACAGAAAGATGTGCTGAGGATGAAGTCTAAGCTCTATAGATTTATTTACAGTGAAATATCTGCCATCGAAGGCAAGTATTCAGTAGAGATTGGCCATCTGGCTAAAGAAAATGTTATGCTTAAGAAGAATCTGGATGTCAGCAAAGATTTAAAAGCCTTGCTGGAAGAAAATCGGGTCCTAAAAGAAAGCAACTTAAAACTACAAGAAAAATTGGAAGTTAAAAACAAGGAAATACAAGGGTACAAAGAATATTTGATGAAGTATCAAAGTGCCCTGTCTGATAAAGTTTTAAAGTGGAAGACAGCAATAGAGTTGAAAATTCGAGAATATCTGATGAATTTTAAAGATTCTAGAGTACAATCTTGAGAATGAATTCTAATGAGTGCAATCTTTGAAATAAAATCTTGTAGACGAGATTGGAATGTTTTAATAAAATTTAATGAATGCAATCTTTGAAATAAAATCTTGAGGATGAGATTGAAGGATGTAAAGTTTAGAATAATTATGGAGAAATAAAAATTAGAAATAAAAAATAGAAATAAAGGTGAGAAAAAGTATGCAAACAATGTGAAATTATTGCATGATTGCTATCTCCTAACAACAATTTCACAATGCAAGATACAATGCTTTATTTGTGTTTAAATATGAATTAAACAGACAATTTTCTCAAAGAAGAATATTTTTTGTCAGCAATGGCTGTTTTAATATTTTTTGACACTCCTATAATACCAAGCCCAATCTAATGACACATTCTTGCATATTACATTGCAGCACTCTACCCCAAGACCAGATTTTGGCCCAATGGGACGCCTGAAAGTATTCCTGTTAATTGATGTATTTGCTCCAACAAAAGACCCATTATGAGCAGAGGGCTTCCAACATGTACTTGGTTCCCAATAAATATTCATTTTATTCCTGCCAACCCATAAATGGTGAAAAACAAAGAATATAAGAAGAAGTTGTTCCAAAGTAAAAGCTATTCTAAGTTCAAAACCATAAAAAATAGCAATAGTAAAACAGATGATCGCATAAAAAAGAACAGAGATAGAAAAAAGGATGAAGGTTCTAAAGAGGAGCTTGGCAGTGTAAAAGCTGGAGAGTCTAGCATTGATGTCAAGCTTGGCTTAATGAATGTTAATGAGCCTGTTGATGCAAATGAAAGTGCTAACAATAGAATAGTGGACAAAGGACAAGAAACAAATGCGTTGCCAGTGGCTTTACCTTTGAAAGTTACAGAAATAGGCAAGAAAAGTGGTTTAATGAAATTAAAAGCTCCCATCGAGTTAGGTAATGCCAAGTTAGTGAAAATTAAACTGCCAAATATGAATCCAAACAAAGTAGGGAAGGAAGAAAATGTTTTACTCAAAGACAAAAGTGTGACTGTTAAGCCAGAGCATGAACTGAGAGATAGCACTTATGAAGAATCTGGGAAAAAGTCTAGCATAAGCCTTGACGAGGGAAAAGATTCAATTTTGGACAACCCTCCTGAAACTGAAATGGATAGCAGCGCAATCCTTGAGTTTGAAAATGCAGTAGAGGGGAACAAAAGCATATCCTTTGAGTTGTATGGCGAGAATATGGCATTGGAAGAGGATACTCATGAAGGACAGGATTCTTTAGATTACATAAATTATGAAACCCCAGAAATGAGTATTTCTTTGAACGCTGGTGTTCGCTCTGTCCAGCAAGATGGCTGGACACTGAATAATGGCAGCAGCGACTATGCCGATGATGTAGTCTTGAAAGGGAATGAAAGCGTGGAAACACTGGAGCCTGGTGGTATTTCCACTGATAAAAGTCTAAATAATGCTATTATTGCAAGCAGAGATTTCTGTGAAAGTGAGAATATCCATTTAACTACGACTGTTGAAGAAGGAACTTCTGAAATAATGTTAGATGGAAATAGCATTGTTGTTGACGAGAATGTCTATACTATGCTAAATGACAAGGCAGTTGCAAACATCAGTGAGAAGGTTGTAAATAAAGATTCTAGTAACTTCGCGCCTGCGAATGACGATGAATCCTTCTTTGATACTGACTGCTCTTTGACCTTCGATGATGCTTCCTCTTCAGCCATAGACCAGGAAACAAGTGCGACAGAAGACTCATCTGTGTCTTCTGTTAGTCTCGCCAATTCTGAAGAATTGGAATACTCCCCCAAATCCGTAGAATTCCCAGAGAGTGAACATTTCTATATTTACAAGTGTATGAACTGGAATGAGATATTGCCTATAATTAGTTACATCTCCAGTTTGAAAAATAAAGCAAAACTATTTGATAGTCCCACCGGGATAGAAAAGGAAAAGAGCGCACAGCTTATAAAGACCAGAAAGACTAAGGATAAGACTATAAGTAAAGAGGCGCTTCTGAAAGCTGACACACAGGAAGAGTACCCATTCTTAAATCCAGGCTATCTGTACTTCTTGAAAAAGGTCTGCAATTTGACCAAAAGGGATGCTTATTTCTTCTGCTCAGACAATGCCAGAGCCCTGACCGATAGAGCTACTAAAAATGTAGCTGCCATTCTGCCCAGAAAGAGATACTTTTCGGATGTCAGTGGAACAGGCGTTTCTGTATTCTCTATTCTGGACATGAGAGTGAAAGTGGCGAATCCTAATGAAACTAGTCAAAAGAAGGACGAAGGCTCAATTTTTTTGAGAAAAGTCAAGAGTATTAGCAATATTGTGTGTCCGCCCTACGACAACCTTAGGTTTGAATACGCTGTATTCAAGTACAGGGATGACCTGGTGAGCATATCCAATGCTATGGGAATGGATTCTAAGGATGTAATACTGATTTATTACTTATACTATAACAATGTGAATATAGAGATAAAAGACGATCTTCTGGACATGTATGTACAGGACGAGTGGAGCATGACGGACAGGATACTCTTTGAGGAGAACTTTATGAGGCATGGTACCAAGTTTAACAATTTTATGATGAACAAGTCCGGAGAGGACCTGAGAATATACTACAAATACTACATAAAGAACTATCTTCCCATGAATTGGTCGGAGCCAGAAAGAGCTACCTTTTCTCTTCTTTTTAACATTTACAAGAAGGACTGGAATGCCATGCAGAAGAACTTCCACAATAAAAGTTCTGACGATCTGAAAGTGTTTTACAGTTCATACTTTAAGAAGCTAGATGAGAAGGAGAGAATGAAAGAAGCGCAGCTGTGTGATTTTGAAGGGATAGCTAATGAGCATACTCCTAAGAAGCGAGGAAGGAAGTCAAAGAATAAACAGTGATTTTTGGTATTCCTAGTGTTGTTTTAGGTGTTCGTAATTTATACTGTATTTAATAGTTACACATACTATTTGTAAGCCAATTGAACTAACATTATTGATTTATAACATTATTGACTAACATTATATTGATTTATAACATTATTGACTAACTGTTATTGATAGATGACTTTAGGCATTTCTCATGTCTCTTGTTTTATATTATGTTGGAATTTTATCAAGTTCGCATCTTTTCGGTCTAATCACTTTCTTCTGGTAGTGCTGCTTGCCAATACTATCTTTAACTACCAAATAGCCTATTCAAAAGGAAGTTTTTGTGCTTGAAATTATTGTAAAAATTCTCTTTCCCTAGAATGTCTGAGAAAACGGTAGATAATGCAATGCCTGAGAAAACAGTAGATAATGCAATGCCTGAGAAAACAGTAGATAATGCAATGCCTGAGAAAACAGTAGATGGGACAATGTCGTACAAGAAAACCCTTGAGAAATCTTACAACGAATTTCTCTTGACAAAGCTGAAGCAGATATTCTCAAAGAAGGAGCTGGAAGCATATTTAGAAGCCAATGAAAGGCAGAGACCGACTGTTCTTCGAGTGAACACTCTTCTCACTAGAAGAAAGGACCTGGCTTACACACTGAGCCAGAGAAAGGTTGAAACTGGCAACTTAGAATGGACAGACTCTGCCCTGGTTGCTTTTAAGTCGGAGGTTCCCTTGGGCGCTACTCCCGAATATCTTGCTGGGTACTACATGATACAGGGAGCTAGCTCAATGCTTCCTGTGCTGAATCTCGGTGTCGAAGAGAACATGAGAGTGGTGGACCTCTGTGCCGCGCCTGGTGGCAAGAGTACCCATATTGGTGCTCTTCTTAACAATACAGGTGTCCTTTACGCCAACGATGTCTGCAAGGACAGGATCTTCTCTCTCAAATCGAATCTTGCTAGAATGGGAATACAGAATGCTATTGTCACAAACATGGATGCTGCCAGCTTCAATGTGGGAAAGGTAGACAGAGTCCTGCTGGATGCTCCCTGTTCCGGAACAGGCGTGATAAGCAAGGATCCAAGCATAAAAACTTCAAAGTCTTTTGAAGAAATAAAGAAAATCTCCAAGATTCAGAAGAAGCTGATACTACACGCATTCGACATGCTTAAGTCGGGTGGATACATGGTTTACTCCAACTGTTCTATTTTAGTTGAGGAGAATGAGGAGGTTGTTGATTATCTTCTAACCCAGAGGAAGAATGCCAAGATTTCTGATCTGACCATAGCCGTTGGAAAGGAAGGATTTACGCATTTTAGAAGCGAGAATTTCAATGGAAGCTTGACAAAGGCTAGGAGAATCTATCCTCACGTCCACAACATGGATGGATTCTTTTATGTTAAGATTTTTAAAGCAGAATAAATTTTATAAACCTTTCATGCTTTGCAATCTGAGTTTTGATTAGTCTTCAGTATGTTTATAACATTTAAAATACTTCTATGATATTTTACTTATTATTAATAATGTATGTTATTTATAATATTTTACTTGCTTAATATATTTTATTTGTTATATTCTGATCTGTTTTTCTGGTTTTTAATAAAGAATGTCGTTTACAAGCTTTTAATTGCTATCGTTATTCTTGCGTGCTAACCTTTGTTTTGGTATTCTAAAACTAACTTATTGCATATTCCTCATTAATCTTACTACAATGTTTCATCTTTGTAACATTTTAAAAACATAGTCAAAAAATATACAGCACATGACAATCAAGCCAACTTTATATTTTCTCGGTAGCTACCTGTTTCTCCTCTGTTTTTCTGTGGAAGCTACAAATATCCCTCCCGAGAATATTATTTCAGACTGTCTTTCAGGTTCCAGTATTAATTTGCAAGCACTTTTGAGTGGCAGCACTCAGCAGAACTGTTTGCAAGACACATCCAAGAATCAGGGAGATAACATGGCTCTTCCACAGCACATTATGCAGGCTCTACAGAAGTCTAATTGCTATCCACAGGCAATACCTAATAACACCCAGGAACTAGCACGTGAGCTGATAAACAGCAATTTAATTTCAAGCATGTTGAGAGCTTCCTTCGAATCTTATCTTAAGAATGTTCTAAATTGTGATTTGAATACAGATTCTGAGGAAAAATGTCTGGCAAACTATAGAAATAGACAACTCGTAAATAATCAGCCACTTGTGGGCACCACTGGGCTTCGCTCACAGAGCAGCCCGAATCCACCTGTTTGTATACCTAACCCTATAAACATCATTCCTCAACAGCGGCCTTTGCCTATAAGTCCTCCACAGCTCCCTGTTTCACCCGCCCCAATACAACAAACTGTACCTCAGAGTATAGTTCCTATAAATCAGCCTGTCCCTACAGCCCCTGTCCCACGCGCATATCCACAGATAAACAGCCTTTCCAGCTTGCAGCAAATTTCTAATGTTAGTCAGCCGCAGCCTCAGATCCAATCTCCCCAGTTAGTTCAATCTCCTGCTCCAAATAAGTTATTGCCACAGCAACCTTGCTATCCTAACAATAACGCAAGTAATTATCTTCAATATGAGCTTGCTGAACTTGATCGCATTAGAAGAAATAGAAGCCGAAGAAGGAGACCTAAAATTGAAATTAATTGTATTTGCTTGAAATCGCTCGATGGCCTGGAAGATTGCAAGTGCACAAAGATAAAGGAATTTAGACAAAAACGTTAGAAAAAGTAAAATAAATTAAAAATAGCTTATTTTAACTAATTTTAGAATATTTAGCTTTTTTAGAAAAAAAGTTTTACAAATTTATTTTGAAATATAAAAAATTGCTGATGGATGGTAAATGGGCAAGAGTTGTCGATCTAGAGTAAGTAAAGTCTTTTCAAAGTAGGATGTCTTTTACATCGGCGTTATTTGAGGAAAACAAAAATATCTAAAAAGAAAATCAGGACAGCGGCAGCTCAGCCGATTATGGCTGAAAACAACGTCTGAGATTCTAGATATGCTATACTTTTGATAGCTTGGAATTTCAATCGTAGGTGGCATCTACATTTCAGATTCGCTTCACCTGTCGTTCACCAAGAGCTGATAATTGAGATTCAGGTTAATCGGCGAAAGTTGAAAGTAGAAGAGTTGATTGCAGAAAGAACAGACATTGATACAGAGCTGTTCCCTTGGAATTAAAGCCCCAGAGGAGAAAAAAGATGTGAAAGTTAGCAAGTAGAAACCTCAAAATCCCTGAAAAGGGATTGATAAAGACTCTCTTTAAGTTTCCAAACAAAAAAAGACAGGTTGTACAGAATTTGGAGCTAAGATATAATCATTCTTCCTTTAGGATCACTAGCCTATTGATAAAAATTCAGGCTATTTATAGTACTGATCTATCGTATTGAGAGAAATGCTGGAAAGTAGGAGTCAGAAACAGCAAAACAGAAAATC
>JAPYZJ010001129.1:0-35967 GCA_030522765.1 Ophioninae sp. B BG-2022a | reverse complement strand
GTAAAGTAGGTTTTATATCATAGCGAGTACTCTTAGCGGTTCATTCGACACATTGCTTTTTTTCAGACAGACTTTCAACCCAAACGAACCCAAACAAACCCAAACAAACTTATATTTTAAGTTACAAAGCAAAATTTGTAAATTAGGTTTTATATCATAACGAGTACTCTTAGCGGTTCATTCGAAACATTGCTTTCTTCATTTATTATTATCTACCGTTACACATGAATTCAGTGAGACATCGTCAATGGCAAAGAGATATTTTTTCATTTCTTTCTTAACCTCGAAACGTAGGAATTTTTTAATTGCTGATTTTTTGAATTTTCGATTTGTCAATGAATTTGGTTGCGACGCATCGTTAACCTTAACAAATACGCTTCATCCATGCAGACTAGTATAAACTGTCCGCCGTGCGGCTCGAACGCACCTGCCAATAAAAACCGATCCAATAAACACGACGAACCCAAAACCTTGACGAAAGAGCCAAAAAGCCCGATAAGAGTCTGAAGGTGTTTTGGTTTTTCTAGACGGGAAGAATGGACGACACGGACGAGATGGGAACAAAAGTGGAGCTGTACGTCTACGATCTCACAAAAGGGATGGCAGCAACGATGTCAAGAATTCTCATAGGTGAGAAACACGAAAAAGAAAGAAAGGATCAAAGAGACGACGAGACGAAGAGACATTGAAACGAAGATATTCGCTGTCCGCCAGAGATCAATATTCCTAAGAGAATCACAGCTGGATGTCTCGACGTGTGGCACGCGCTAGTTATTATTTTTACTTCGCTCGAAAATATGTTTTTTTTTTAAACGGCAAGGGGTTTTGAAAAGGCGTGGGCAAACTCTTCGACAGGTTTTCTCTTTCACGCCGGATAGAGCATCCGACGAGTGTGCGATGGATGATGATGATAAAGTTTATTATGCCCGAGTACAGCTATAGGGCAACTTTATAATAACTACAAATGGATAAATTATATAAAAATGGAGCAATTACGAATAAAAGAATAACGTAATAATAATAATAATGAAAATAATACAGAAAAGAAAAAATAAATAGTACAAAATGAGCCATAATAAAACAATAATACTGAAGTGTATATAATACTTGACTTAATGATAAAAAATAATACAAAGTAAAAATACAGTAGAAAATAAAAGTAAAAATATAAAGAATTTAATAAACATGTAATAAATAATACTAGAGGGAGAAGCGAAATTCAGAGAGAGAGAGAGACGAAGAAAAATAAATTTCTTAATCAAAATGAAGAAAAAATTTATTATGTCCTAGTACAATTATACAAAAATGTAGAAATTACGAATAGAAGAATAAATTAATGATAATACTGAAGTGCTTAACTTGATAATAAAAAATTATACAAAGTAAAAATAAGGTATAAAATAAAAGTAAAAATAGAAATAATTTAATAAATACATGATAAATAATACTAGAGGAAGAAGAGAGATTCGGAGAGGGAGACGAAGAGAAATAAATTTTGTTCGGGTGAATCGACGATCGCGTTATAAACATCAGATCGGTGCCAAAATCACGCTGTTTTAGGTAGGCTAAGAGGCTAAGAGGCTAAACAACTACGACTGGCCAAATTTCAACGCTATTTTTGTACTCTTTTGTCCAAAAACTTCAAATCGCGCAATTATCAAATTTTAACTTACGAAATACACCGTGTGAAATAAACTTCAAAATTACCGAGTTCTATCACGTAGATGTTTATCTACGTGATAGAACTCGATAATTTTAAAGTTTTTTTCTCGTGTTTACGATCAGTGAAGTTTTCATTTCGTAAGTGAAATTTTAAAGAATCACTATTTTTATTGCACATCTGATTAACCAGGTTGGGTTTTGAAGCCTATGTTGAAATTATCGGGACGCAAAATCTGGGATGGGATAGAAAACCCGAACTTCGAATGACCAGAAGTCTCAAAATCCCGAATTTGAATATTCCGAAACTACAAATTTGGTAAATTTTTGCGTTTTGTTTAGGTTTCTTTAAAATCAAGGGTTTAAAATCGAACCAACGAACCCAAACAAACCCAAACAAATTTCGCACTTTTGCTGGCATGAACTTTAGGAAATTTGTAGTTTCGGAATTTTGAGCCTTCTGGTCAATCGAAGTTCGTGTTTCCCAGCCAATCCCCAAAATCTTGGAGAACGCAAACAAATTTGGCGAGCTGTTTGGCGTGACCGAGCGGTTTTTCTCGAAATTGGCTTTCCCTTCGAATAAGCAACGAAACGGGATCGCGAATTGCCAAAAAAAAAAAAAAATCGCTAAAAAAATTCAAATTGAGAAACGAAAAAGAATTTATACGAAATTTATTCAACTGTTACCATCGTTTCACTGTGATGAAACGATTACACGCGACGATGTATTTCGAAACGAATATTTGGAAAAAAAAACTTAAAAATTTGGATTCGGGTGGATTAGGAGAAAACAGGCGGTAGGGGGGGGGGGGTGAATTTTATATCGAACGAGGTGAATCATTGACCGAAGTACGATTAGTACAGTCGAGATACACGTCAACTCACAATATTACGGATATATAGACGACGCGAGTGTAATATTATTAGAAGCGCTCGACACACGTGAGCTTCGAAAATACACAACTGCGAAGTATTAATAAACCCTTTGGCACGGAGGACCAAAAGGATCGCGGAAGCGAAACGTCGCGGACGTAAAAAAAAATCCGTGCGAATTCTCCGTGTCATATGTGGAGCGCAAAAAAGTGCATGTAAATCGTACTCACGTGCACGATTTAACGAGTGAAATTTTTTTCTTTCAGGCCGATAAAATGTTTTAAAGCACTTAAAACATTCAAACATTACTTTGAACCTACCTACCTTAGATTAGATCAAAACATTTTATCGACCTGAAAGAAAAAACCTTCACTCGTAAGTTTCGAAAAAAATACTAAAAAAAATGTCAAAGAAAAATTATGAAAAAAATTCCAAGCGATTTGGGATGAAAATAAGCAGTTTTTTGTATTACTAACATTTTCTCTTAAAACCTATCGTTCTTGGGTTATTTTGAATTTTGAAAAATTTATCGTTTTTAGCAAAAAATGATATAACTATCAAATTCGAATATTTTTTTTTTGCAGAGTTATCTAACTTTAAGTGTGGCAAGAAATATCGACTGGTGTATCCAAACTTTTGAGCGGTAGTGTGTATATACATATATATTTTCCTTCGCGACCATTCACATGAATTTCGAATTTTTTTGTTGGAATACTTTGAAACCCCTTAAGAAGTTATTATTTTCAAAAGCTGAAATACGTCATTCTGACTTTATAGCCAATAAAAATTGGCTACATAAAGTGTAGTAATTGTAAACGTTTTGACTTAAAAACTATCGGGGCTTTCAAACAAAATTTTCCGAGTTTATCACCTTAAGGATTTTTCAAAAACGTGAAACAGGACTTTTTCTATTTTCACGGAGGTTATTTCGATAAACCTGGCATTTTAATGAAAAAGTGCAACTTTTTGAATCCCTATTCTACCCCCTTAAGGGGGGAATTTCGTAAAACCCTTTACTATAATATTATTAACTATAGTTGGTACTTGAAATTTCAAGTTTTTAACTCCTGTAGCTCAGGCTGTACGTTGATAGATCAGTTTTATTGATACTATATTATGTTTATGATAGATCAATTTTGAGATTTCCAACTGAAAACTGTTTTTTTGGAAAAACATTTTTTTATTTCTTCATTTTGGCAGATTTCAGTCACGCAAATGTCACGGACACATTTTAGGTTTTTGATTTCGCGATGTATGGCCAAAACCTGGAAAATGTGATTTTTCATAAATTTCAATCTAAAATTTTATTGCAATTTAATTAATATGAAATATTTGATCAATTTCTATTCAAGTTAATTTTAATTTTGATTTAGAGTGAATTCCTAATAAATCCTAGAGACACATTTTTTTTCTTCATTTTTTTAATTTTATTAAAGATCGAGGAACGAAACGGAATTTTACGGCGCATTCCAATCCGTATTAAAAGTACATCTCTTCTGTTGCACCGCGTGGAGTGATGCATATACAGTCATTATATATATATATAGACTAGCCCCTCGGAGTCTTGTGCAATTCATATTTCCACGTGTGACCCAAATTGTGAAATTATTTCGCGCCTGTTTCTCCGCTCCCGTCAAATTTCTCATGCACAAACTATTTTTTCGTAAACGCCAAAAGCAGTAATAACCAGATGTCGCTCTATGAAAAAAAAACATAATTTTCGAAGCGAGTTAATGAAACGGTAGAGGTCCTTAAGAGGTTAAGATACTTTGACGACTCGAAGATCGAGTCGAAAGAATTTGAAAAAAAAATCATTTTGGAACAGCCAGATAGTGGAAAGAACGTTTAATTGGGTTTGCACATGTACGATTAAGCCTCAACTCGTGATGGTATTTGAGGCACCTCAATTCCGTGAACCTGGGTCGTTTTTGTCTCCGCGTTACCACACTCACAATTATTCATGAAAAAAATCTGCAAAAATTCATGGTTGAGCTTTAGGGGGTGGGGTAGGAAACCCGAACTTCGAATAACCAGAAGTCTCCAAATTCCGAATTTGAATATTCCGAAACTACAAATTTTGTAAATTTCGTAAAGGTTTACGAATTTTGATTGGGTTTGTTTGGGTTCTTGGGTTTGATTTGAAAGCCTTGATTTTAAACAAATCCAAAAATTTAGCAAATTTGTAGTTTCGGTGTATTCAAATTCGGAATTTTGAGCCATCTGGTCATTCGAATTTCGGGTTTCCTACCCGACTCCGTAGAATATACTTTTCAAGGGGAAATAGATGTTTTTTAATTTTTCTTATTTTTAATACTTTTTTTTCATCAAATATTGAGCAACTCGCGAAAAAAAACTTTTTTTTTCAAAAATTATAGCGTAGGTAAAAATTATGGGAAAATTTGTTTCAATAGCAGTTTCTTAAAAGAAAAAAGTTGCTCTTTACAGATAAAAAAAATTATATTCGTGTAGGAAATAATTATAAAACAAAATAAATGATTACTGAATCAATGATTAATTATAATTAATTATTTAATTATAATTAGATAATTATACGTTCTAGTAATTTCGGAACGAAATTTCGGGCCAGATAAAAACGACCCACGTTCCCGTGTTGAGGATTAAGTAATAAAGGTACCACTGGATTATCAGGCCGGAAGTTAGTCCAAACTGGAAGATCCTTGATTTACGAGTCTAACCGAATTAAACACCATATCGTACGAAATCGTTTGAATTTCCAATTTTTACTTGAACTTTTAATAAAAGTGACGTAATTAATACGAACTTTAAAAAAATGATTTTTTTTTCGGGGACATAAGAATTGTCGATTTTGTTTTGGTTTTTTCGAGCCCGAATTTCGAAGAATTATAAATAAATTTTTGAGGGGTCCCCAGGAGGGCTATGAGGGCTGGGAACATCAGAGATGGAGAGCCGCACAGAAAATGGAATAAAATGAAATCCAAAAATAATTCCGAGATTCTAGCTGACGAGACTCGAGTCTTGAGGTTCGTGGACCTCCTTCTGCTCCTCCTCTTCAACCAAAACTTTTCAAGCTCGCGATGACACCTCGCGACATCCCGTTAAAAAGATATGACGACGAAATTTCGCTCGGATGACGATACGGTTTATTTCCTGCCGTTTCGTCTTTTTCCTCGTTCTCGAAAGGCGTAAAAGCATATGCAAGCGAGTGTGCGATGCACGTTAAATGGACAGGGCTGATGGACCGTACTCCTCGTCGTTTGCTATTTCTGCTCGTAGCTGACCGAACTGGGTCGAAACGATTGCCTTTGGCATAAACCCGCGGAAGTTCCGATCCGAATCTCTACGTCTCTCCCTCGAAGAAAACTATCTCCCGCGTTTCAAAATTATCAAGATTTTCTCAAAATTTAACCTAAAAAATAAACGAAAAAAAAAACGATTTTTCTGAACGTAATACTTCAACTTTCGCGTCTTCGAATCGAAACAATCTGATTTTTTGTGGAACGACAAAATTAAAACGAGATTGGATCGTACTTTTTTTTTATTCTTGCAGCCCTGATTATTAATTAACCCAAAAATAGAAATTGGACACTTGAGTGTGCAATGATAAACGTAATAAAGGGAATCTTTAAATGACACACTCGAACATTCGTGGACAATTGCAAGGTTTATTCATGTGTTGAAACAACATACTTGGATTTGCAGTGTCGATATTACGATTCGTGAATTTTGTATATTCATTGTTTCATTCGAATTCATCATTTTTATTATTTCATGCCAATTCATTATTTCATAAGAATTGATCGTTTTCATAATTACATACGAATTCATAATTTTCATAATTTCATTAAAATTCATTATTTTCACAATTTCATTCGGATCCACAATTTTCATGATTTCATTAAAATTCATTATTTTCACAATTTCATTCGGATCCATAATTTTCATAATTTCATTAAAATTCATTATTTCCATAATTTCATTCGGATCCATAATTTCCATAATTTCATTAAAATTCATTATTTTCACAATTTCATTCGGATCCATAATTTTCATAATTTCATTTCAATTCATTATTTTCACAATTTCATTCGGATCCACAATTTTCATGATTTCATTAAAATTCATTATTTTCACGATTTCATTCGGATCCATAATTTTCATAGTTTCATTCAAATTCATTATTTTCACAATTTCATTGGGATCCATAATTTTCATAATTTCATTAAAATTCATTATTTTCACAATTTCATTCGGATCCATAATTTTTATAATTTCATTTAAATTCATTACTTTCACAATTTCATTCGGATCCATAATTTTCATAATTTTATTTAAATTCAGTATTTTCACAATTTCATTCGGATCCATAATTTTTATAATTTCATTTAAATTCATTACTTTCACAATTTCATTCGGATCCATAATTTTCAAAATTTCATTTCAATTCATCATTTTCACAATTTCATTCGGATCCATAATTTTCAAAATTTCATTTCAATTCATCATTTTCACAATTTCATTCGGATCCATAATTTTCATAATTCCATTTAAATTCATTATTTTCATAGTTCCATACGAATTCCTGAATTTTTATCATTTCATTTCATTTCAAAATTATTATAATTTTATGAAAAATTCATACAAATTGTAAAGTTCATACAAAATTTTATCATTTCATTCAAACTCATAATGTTCATAACCAAGTCATAATTCCATTGTTACCAAATAGATAATAACCAAATGATCGTTCGTTCAATTTTCATATTTTCGCCTCCGTTTGCAGGACGCACGTTGGAGGGTATTTGGCACACGGCAATCGTCGCATACGGACGTGAATATTTCTTCGGGCCCACAGGGATACAGAGCATAAGGCCAGTGAGTGAAATCATCCGGCGTTTCAATCAAGAAAATAATACCGCAAATTTCGAGTTTCATCACGCCTCGAAATTTTGCCAAAATATCCATCAGCCTACTTTTTCGATTTCGCGATCACTTCCGGTTTTTTTCGACTTTTCGTTAATTTTCCGTTACGTTTGTATTACGACGCGTTTTGACGGTTCAGGAATTATCGTTTTTCGTTTTTCCAAAAAAAAAAAAAAGCAAACCGTTTTCGGGACGAAACGAAGAGAAAACGGGAAGAGTGGATGGGAAAGAGAGGGAGGAAGGGAAGAAATCCCGTACAGTGACTCCTCGATGTTGAGAGGCCATACGATACTCTCCCGTGACGAGATGAGAGAGCCCCGGTTCCGTCGTGGCTTTGCAACGAACTCGTGCACTAAATTTGGTCCGAGGATAACTAAAAATAGCCCGAGTCTATCTCTACTCTCTCTTTGCGCGACGGGGGAGTTCTCTCTCTCTCTCTGTCTCTCTCTCCGTTCCCTGTATAGTAACTTTCCCGGTCGGGACTCTCTTCGCGGGCCGTAAGCTGCCCGGTAAGTTTTGTGCTCGTTTCTTCCCGCTCGAATATATCGTCCGCGCGAACACAAAATCCTCGAGGAATTGCAAAGAAACAAGAGAAAAAGAAAAAGATCCCGTTTCCGGGGTCCGAGTGTCCACGGACCTGTCCCAAAACCCGAGCTCACTTCGGATTCGTTGATTTTTTCGTTGATTTTTTCCAATTCATTTATCAACGTCGACCTGTCGTCGCGACGAAAAATTCGACGCTACAAAAAAGATAAAAACGAGAAAAAAACTACAAATTTAAAAAAAAACAAGAAAAAAAAGTAAAAATTGAAGAAACTGTTATTTTTTCGATGATGGAAAAGAGGTTTGTGATAGTGAAGTGATAGTGAAGCGAAGTTTCAATTATCACTCTAATCGCCCAGATACTTTTCCGGGAGTTTTCTTTCTCTTTCTGAAGGTTTCAGTTCGATATTTTTGTTTTCGATTAGAAATTTGCCGATCCAGAGTTTTTTTTTTAAATATTATTTGTATAATGAATTTTATGGAAATGTCGATTAAGATTTTTTTTTAGAAATATTGGGCGAGTAAAAATAAAACGGTTTTTATTGTCACGAATAATACGAAAACATTTTTGTGAAACTGTCGATTACGATTTTACATATATTTTTTAAAGTATTTTATGAATCAAAAACGATGTTGATTTATCAAGAATAATGCGGAAAAAAATGGAGTTGAATTTTCATATTTATCGGCGCAACTCAAAGCAATTATAGAAACTTTTATTTATGTTAATTTTTTAAGATTTTCAAATGTCCGTTTTTCCCTTTGGGCTCACATGATTTATCAGACTCTCTTTACGTTTGGGATTGTTTGTGTTCTTTTCTTCATTTCTGGAATTTCACAAAAATCGTTCGTTTTCTAATTTCCGTCATTAGACTGAATTTATTTTTATATTCTATCGCACCGAGAATCGCTTCGAGGAAGCTTGAGGTGGAGAAGTGTGTTGTTGGCCGCGTAGGATGATTCGTAAGCGGGCTCCACGATTAGTGAATTTATTGCGCGCTTTGAAAAGCTCGCGTACTCGCGGCTCTCCGAAATTAGACGCGTCGTGTGTACATCGGCATTACGGTCATACCCAATCTCCGTGATCGTTCAAAAGTTCGTTTCGAGTTCGTCGATTCGAAGAAACAAACGGATTCATGCTTTTATTTGCATTTCCGGTTTAATTTTCAATTTTTTTTTTTTCAATTTCGAGGAATAATCGATGATTACTGTTTCCGGCCAATTTGATTGGAATGGGAATTTTATTCGCGCTGTGTTTCAGGGTGGAACTGTGCTCGGCGAGCCACTGAAGGTCGAGAAACTCGGTGAAACTTATCTACCGTACTCCATATTTCTCGAGTACATAAACGGTCTTGGTTCCTCAAAATTTGCGTGAGTAAATAATCGTTTCCTCTTTTTTTCAGTCCTATTACAGTCTGATGAAGTTACTCCTACAATAAAAAAAAAAAAAAACATTTGAAATCGCCCATCGTTCGAAAATCGTCAAAAACGAAAAACAAAAAAAGAGTAACTTGAAAAGACGAATTTACAATGTACATTTTCGTTTTCAATGTCTTAGGGAAGTCATACCGATTTTTTGACATTTCATGGATCACCGTAAACATAGAACTAAATTAAATGTGCCAAATTATTAGAACTTTATTAAATCCAAGTAGAAGCTGTACCACGTGACTTATAAGTGCGAGAGGAATAGCTAAAATGATTAAACTCGAAATTCTCAAAGACGAAACATTTTGAACGTTAAATACGGGAACGAAACCTTGCATCTTTCAATTCTGCAAAGCCTGATACTCGGTTCGATCAAAAATATGTAAATATCTATGAGAAAACTGTGTTTGAAACTTAGTGAGGTTATGTACGTCTCGAACGCGTCGTTGAGCGCCACCGCGAACGTGAATCATGAAAAGGGTTAATAATTGGTAATATAATAAATAATATATATATATCAAATAATAATATATAAAATATAAATATATAATATTTTATATAATATATAAAATAATAATAATAATATTTTATATAATATACAAAATAATTGGCCAATATAAAGTGACGTTTCCTTACCAATTCGCGTGCCCTCAGCGGGCTTTCATGATTGCGTCCTTTTATGATTTTATTCGACACTTGTCACTCGTTTCCGATTCTTTTTTTCTCAGATATCGTCCAAGACTTATATTTTTACTGAGTTTCACTCGTATTTTTTTCTCATCTCTTTTCATACGAATTTCGATCGACAGAGTTTTTCTATTTTCACAGGCCTGGCACTTACAACTTGTTTAAACAAAACTGCAACAACTTTACGGAGGAAGTGAGCAATTTTCTGGTTGGGAAAGGCATACCGAAGTACATTCTCGATTTGCCAGAGGAAATTCTAAGAACGTACGTGACCTTTCAGCTCATTCGTTTGACGTGACTCGAAGCGTCATTTTTTCGATATTGCTCCAAAAAGTAAAGAAAAATACTGGAAAAACCATTTTTTTTAACTTGGATTTTTTTTGAAAAAGTAGATTTTTCTTAAAAAACGTGCGTTTTTCTGCGAAAATGTGAATTTTTCTTAAAAACCTTGGGTTTTTCCCAAAAAACGTAAGTTTTTCTTAATACGCGTGGATTTTTCTTCAAAAAGTAGATTTTTCTTAAAAAACGTTGGTTTTTCTTGAGAAAGTGGATTTTTTTAAAGAAAACGTTGGTTCTCTTCGAAAACGTGAGGTTTTTCCCAAGAAAACGTACGTTTTTCTTACGCGTGGGTTTTTTTCTTCAAAAAGTAGCTTTTTCCTAAAAAATTGTGGTGTTTCTTCTAAACGTGACTTTTTTTTTTAAAAACGTTGGTTTTTCTTGAGGAAGTGGATTTTTCTTAAAAAACGTTGGTTTTTCTTGAGAAAGTGGATTTTTCCTAAAAAAAAACGTGAAGTTTTTCCCAAGAAAACGTACTTTTTCTTACGCGTGGGTTTTTCTTCAAAAAGTAGCTTTTTCCTAAAAAATGATGGTGTTTCTTCTAAACGTGGCTTTTTTTTAAAAAACGTTGGTTTTTCTTGAGAAAGTGGATTTTTCTTAAAAAACGTTGGTTTCTTGAGAAAGTGGATTTTTCTCAAAAAAACCTTGGTTTTTCTTGAGAAAGTGGATTTTTCTGAAAAAAACGTGGGTTTTTCTTAAAAAATGTGGGTTTTTCTTAGAAAACGTCGGTTTTTCTTCAAAAACATGGGTTTTTCTTCCAAAACTAAACTATTCTTAAAAAAACGTGGGTTTCTCTTCCAAAAAGTGGATTTTTTTTAAAAACCTTGAGTACCTTCGATTAACCAGGCAATACTGGATATTTCAGGCCGCTGGGACAACAGTTATCACCGTTGATAAACAGTTTGACGAGCGGAAGCAGCGCGGGTTTCACGGTGGGTCAGAGATTCGTCGAGGCGAGAATTCAACGGGAGGCATCGCCGGAGTACCAATTGTTGAACACCGAGATCGAGGAGGCGCGTTTGAACTCGATCGCTTTGGAGGAGAGGCGCAACGTACTCAACGAGAAATTGGCAAAGAAAGAGCGTAAAAAGAAGAAAAAGAAGAAGGATAAACGCGAGAGAACGAGCAAAAGCGAGAGCGGCGGCAGCGGGAGCAACAGTACCGGGACGAGCAACAATTATCCCGAAATGGCGGACGAGGGTACGACGATGAGCGAAATGCAGCCGAGCAACGGTGATCTCGGCGCCGAGATGTTGCCCTCCGATCGAGTTTTGCAAATGGAAGCCGAAGAGAAACTCGAAATGGAGGAGAAAAAACGACATCGTGATCCACCGATAGTATTCAAAAATCTGATCGACGTTAACGCCGAATTCGACGGACTCGCTCGTCTTCTCGAAGGAAAACTCAACGACACGGAGACCACGAATCTCGACGAATTGCGACAGTACGTTTTGGAGAACGAAGGCTCGTGGGCGCTCGGCGACAATTTCCTCAACTTCATTGGTGAGAAATGTTGGATAATCTTCCGAAAAGACATCCCTTCTGATATTAAGTGTTGGAAAAAGAAATCCATTATTTTTTCAACAGATGTCTCAAGTTATCTGTATCTCGCGTTGTATTAATCCGATCGGGCTAGACGGCGTTAGAAAAACGAGATTTTGTACTGACCAAACTTCAAGCATTAACTATTAACTGTTAAACATTATACGGGTCGTTCTTCTTTTTAACCTACAATGAAACGACGTTTTTCTGTTTTTTTGGTTTTTGAACTACACATAATTGTGACTTCTGTGGGATTAGAAAAAAGTTGCTTCTGTGTTTTCATTAGGACTAATTAAAGTTTCATTTCCGGCTAATAAAAATTCTTTTTTAACGTCGGTTTTTTAAATAATTGTGTGACAGAGTGGCCTTTTTTACCTCTGTTACGGCATTCTTCGAAAAACAAACGTATAAAATATGCTGGTTAGAGAAAATGAAAAATTACATAATATTAATAGACAAAAAAATATGGACGTTTATTCGAAACGAATTGAAAAAAACCGTAAATATCAATACTCCAACGAGATGCCATAATAAGACGAAGGATAGACTATTGTAGGTTAAAAAGAAGAACGCTTCATACACATCTGATACGAGCCATTTTTCTACACTTACCAACTTCTGCCGAAGTGTAACGACAGAGTATTCTTCCAGGTCGAATATTGTACGATAAATCGTTGGAGAGCGAAACGAGGGTCAAACTACTGAACGTTCTGTCCGTTGCGGCTTTGAAAGACGACGTTATTCTGTTGCTTCATCAGGACAGACGGGAGCACACAATGATGAACTTCGCGTTCGACATTGATCGGCATCCGAGCGAGGAACAATTGCCGCTCGCACAATTCGTGAGTACCAATGATCACAGACTTGAAAAATACTTCGATCCAATATCAATGACATTCAGAAATTTGCTCTTTTTAAATACGAATCTTTCATTTTTTTTCCCTCGAAGATGGCAAATATGTTCGAGAATCTGAGCAGCTCCGAATGGTTGCTCTACATATCCGAGTGGCAACACAACAATCAGGGTATCAGCAACATTAGGGTAACCACGAAGGTAGCCGTACATTCTCTACTCTCGGAATCGCCGGAATTGGCGTCGCGGGGTGCCGCTATTATACACAACCTCGCCTGCAAGGAGGTAAAAACTGTGGTCTGTATCCCTTCGAAAGCTTGGGTCACTTCCTCCGTGTTATCACGATTCTTCTTTTCATCTTCTTTTTTTTTATTTCATCTCACGTAACACGCTTAGATATTCATCGATCTTTCCAGCTGCTGTCGATATTTAATACGTTAATAATCCCATCTTTTATCTTCGAACGTTAAAACGTCGGATTTTTTAACACGAAGAAATTTCGTGTTTGCGAGGGAAACGGAAAACGTGGAAAGCAACGAGCTGCGATTGTTTCATTCAAAGCTCCAAACATTCGAACCGCTTTCAGCGCACCTTCCGTTCAAGGGGATCGAAAAATGTCGGATTTTCATTTTTTTTTGTCACAATGTAGGCGAAACATAAGAAAAATATTTGCTCTCGTTAAATTCTTTTTTGAACTGAGAAAAATAATTGTAAAACTATACGAACTTTATTAATACTCTTCCGAATCACATATGAAAGCCTAAAAGATTTATTTGGCTTTGATATATTTATATAAAACAAAGAATTTCCAACCAGCGATAGAAATACGATAATTGTAGTCTAGGCGATAGAGATTATGATCAGGAAGGGAATGAAGATAGGATTTTTCAAGTCGATAGTAGTCCGCTTTATTTTTCACTTTTTATTTCAATCGTTTCTTATTTTTGAAAATAAAACTTTCGAAATACGCCGAAAAAATGTGAGTTTCAAAACTTTTAATGGTATTAATGGTATTAAGAGCGGAAAAAGTGTCCTTTCGACTTCCGAGTCTCGAAGAGAAATAAAAGGTGAAAAAATAGTAAACCGTTGTAATCTAAATATCAACGACTAATTTCGCCACTCTGATCACTCAACGTTGAGGTACCGTGCAATATTTCTTCATCTCGGTAATTCGAAGGGAAACGAGCAAAAGGACCTACGATCTAACTTTGTCCTAACAGAAGTGCTGCCTTCCACATTAAAAGAAAAGAAAAACGATAACGATGATAACGAACGGGAACTTTTTGTCGTGCATAATATTTTAATGGGAAACGAACATGTATACACTAATGGTAATGAGTTAAACGAAACTTTGCATCTAAATTGTGAAAAGCTCTATGTGTGTATGGCTTTTGAGAATTATCCGCTTCACGAAGGACAATCGAAGACGAAGATCCCTAAAAAAATCATCGCCACGTATCTCAACGAATGAATTTTTCACCTCGATCCACAATACGAGCACAATTTGATAATCGAATGAATCTTCCATTTCACTTCCGTCATCAAAACGAATCTTTGAATCCTCAATGGTCGTTCGTGAAAAAAGTGATGATTCCCACACGTCACGATTTCATCGTTATTCCAACGGATTCTTTTGTACTTGGGATATTTTGAACGATTCTTTTTCAGAAAATGAACAAAAGCAAAAAGCTCCGGCAGCTTTTACCGAAAGGCAGCATTTCTAAGGTACCTGTCCAATGTATTTTTTATTTAAATTCGATTTAACGAGGCCCGAGCATTCTTACCCAAGAATGTTGAAAAATACTGATTTTTTTTTGGACGTATATGCGTTCGATCGGACTTCAAATTCGAAGTTGGAACAAAAACCACTTTATAGTTTATAAGAGAGAAACAGACGTAGGAGCGTTTTGAAGCTTGGTATAAAAACTCGTGAATTTGGCATCAGTTAATATTTCTTTGATGGAATGGAAACTTGGACACTGAAAATTTATCAGACGCATCAGCGTTGAAAAAAAAAACATTAGTATCCTTCAGCACTGATCGGTGAATCGCTTGATTCTCAAATTCGTAACTTGAGAAAATCAATCAAAGTATCGCAATTGTACAAGTCGTAAATAGCAAGGTACGTAGTGAGGAATTCTTCGTGCGACAATTATAAAACACCGAGAGCCATGAAAAACTTAAATATATACGTGTAGGATCGAAGAATCGTCGAGAACGATCGAAGATTAATTTGTGGAAATGCAGCGCGGAAATGGTCAAATAAATGCAAAAATAAATGTAGCTTTGATCGTTACAAACAAAAATAATGATTAACGGCAATTTTTTAAATGATAGGTGTTCGATGACGTCGCGGTGGAATTGACGATGGCGCTGCTACAGTACTTCAACGGAAATCCACCGGAAGAGCAACTTTACGCGTGTATGAAAGCACTCGCGAGATTCACGCAGATCAGCGGCCAGGAAGTTCCGCAACTAGTACAGATGATCGGCCCAGAGCCGAACAAGTTTCGTGGCACGTCACCCAGGATCGACGAACTAATCGATCAGATCAATAAGAAATTACGTTAATTAACCCCATTTTTTTTATCAATGAGTTTCTCTGTCACCGCCTCTTCTATCTCTCTCTCTCTTTATTTCTCTCGCTCTCTCTCTCTATCACTATCACTGTAATCAGAGTTTCTCACGTATCTTGAGCCAGCGCAAACACCAGGCGCTTTCCATTCTCTTAACCTTGAACGTCTCGAGTCGATAACGTCGCGATCAAAAATTCCACAGCATCACCAAATTTGCAACAATGTCTAGTCCGCGCAGGCTGATATCTTACGATTCGAGTGGAATCTTAATACGATGATGTTTGTTTACTCTGGTCATCAGTTTTATCAGTCTGAAGAGATAATATTATTTTTGCACTCGTATGCATCAAATTTAGCGCTTCTAAACCGTTGTTTAATTCTGGATGATAAAGTAAAGCCTGAAACTGATATGATATAAAATTAAACGAGATTTTACGGACGGATTGTTTGGGGAAACTGTTTCGAATGATCAGTTGTTGGAATGCAATGAGTAAATGCGATCAATTCTACGCTAATGCTGAAGCAATGGCAACGAATGGAAAATATATGGGCATATGAGAAAACACTATGTCGAAACATCGAAGTAGTTTTTCAAAATCCAACGAATGTAATTACTGGCATTTTGAAGATGGAGATGACCATCTTACCAATGAGGATCGAGGTTCTCTTAGCTTCATTTTTATATCGGTCTAATTTGGAACGTTCCACGATTAATTTAATTCACCATCGCAGTGAAACGAATAACGATGAGATAAAAATTTGAAATAATAAAGTTATGGCGAAACTCTTTAAACGCTCGTTCGGAACTGTAATTACTTTTTGATAAAGTTCTTAACGTTCGCAACGTTCTTATTTTTTTTTACAGAAGAACGCTTCCACGACAAGAATTTTTTAAAATCTCCCACAAGATTACTGACGATTTCTATTTTCAACGCCAACAGTTTTTATCATTTCCAAACAGTTTTCTATGTATTCCGTAGGAATGTCTCCACGAAAGTTCCGTTCGTGGCAGTTTGTTTAAAGTGCCTTCCTTTTCTGATCTACTCCGTGAAACGTTGGTGTCTTTAACATGCGTCAATAAAGCTAAGCTCGAAGAGCTCGTATGAAAGCGCCTCTAACGCGATGAGGGTGTCTTATCTGTCCTTGTTGATGAATTATTGCTCTCGCGTTTAAATCGAGCTTAGTAGGAAAGAGAATGAAAGAGAGAGAGAGAGAGAAAGAGAGAACGAGCGAGAGAAAAGACGGTGAGACTATTTTTCTTTGCAATCGAATTAAACGTGTCTTTGTTTAAAAAAATAAAGAAATCGAGGGTGTTGAAACGATAGGGAAAGAAGGAACAAAAAAAAAACACGATCGTGTACACGATGAAGATACGAAGGTTTACAAAATTGCATTTCATTAGCCACACAACACAATGTAGCTAATACTTCATTCGATCTTAGCACCCACGATTCCTCTTTGTTATCTTTAAAGTCGAGAAAAAAAAACGAAATACGAAACCCAATATAAATAATGTTTTACAATTAATGTACAAAGTATTTAACGTTTATATAACGATCTATTGTTTTGTTGGGAAAGAAGGGAAGTGATGTAACTGCGTTAGAATTATAGAAACGGAAATACGGGAAAACCCGAGGATCCATGAAGCTCCTATTTTATCATTTTCGATCATCTGTCGAAAATGGGTTCATTTCGTTGTTGTTGGGCATGTAAAAGCGGAATTACGGATATATGCGTTTTTCGTAGTCTTCTCGCTAGCAGCCATGATATAAAACGAATTTTTAAAATACCTTCTTTTTGACACTATATACTATTCAATTTTTTTCTATCGAACCCTTCCAGACATATTTTACCCATAGTTCTCGCCGCGAAGCGCATTTTTAAACACTGCACTCTTATACACAAGAAAAATGGTTGACCATGCGGCAAAACCCAAAACAGAAATATTTCGGAAGCAAGTTGAGAGATAAATCTCGAGGCTTTCTGAAAATAAACTTTTATTGACTTTTCTCAAAAAATGCCACGCGATTTCAGAACTGTAGGAAAATCGCGAAAAACGATGGTAAAAAAAGTTGTAGAGACTGAGAAAATAAAGCATAATGGAGCTGTTTTTACCACGCAAAAAGTACGTTTAGAAAACCCTTTTAGGAGTTGGTTTTTCTTCATTTCCACACGAGCTGCAATAATCATGAAACGCGTTATTTCGAATGCAACCAAAAAAATGTATTTAGCTACAACCAGTAAAGATCGATATATTAAATTAATTGTGAAAAAAATTGTTTTTTTTAAGCGATCAAAATTGGCAGCAGTATGCTTGACCAAGGTTGAAATAAAATTTGTGTTAATAGACATCTGGACTAAGTGGGTGGATCTTCATGTAACCAAATATTTCGATGATAAAGGTAATAGAATACCATAAAATTTGCCGGTAAATTTGTAGCCGAACAGGCGTTAATATCGATTTTTATAAACGCACGTACTGATTATGTGGGCGTACATACTGATTTTTATAAGCGTACATGTTGATTGTTATAAACGTTCTAGCTGATTTATAGATCCAAATATTGTTTTTTCATAGTCTACTGATTTTTATATAGCAATCCTCGAAAAAATATGTCTAATAAAAGGTTATTTGCAGTTTCTAAAAAACTCTAAGGTATTTTAAGCTCGAAGCAGAAAAAAAGTTAATCCAGGTAGTTTCCCATGAAGATTTGGAAAGTGAGCTAGAATTTCATTGCGCAAATGTATAAACTGATGAATTCACGACTCATCATACCGCGTCTAATCGCCGAGAGTAAAAAATGTCCTTTTCTCCAAAAAACAATGAAGCAAATTAATGAAAACTGACGTTTCCTACGAAGGAGCGAATAATAAAAATAAGAAACATCAGTATCCTTTAACATTAATAGACGAGACCCACTGGGGACCACTCTTTCAATCGAAATCGCTATTATGCGATTCGGTTGATTGTCTTCTCTCCTCCATTCTATATCTTCGTTGTTCTTATCTCACGATCTGTAAACGGGAGAGTCTAAGATGATAATAGATCCACGAGCCGTTTGCAGTGTTTCACGTTAGTCCGGTATGACACGCGCGCAATTGTTTCAATGATCTCGCGAGAACGCGATCGGGCGAGTCCGTTGCAATCGACGACTTCCTGGTGGCGAGAAAGGATCGCGTACGAGGATCGAATCTTTTTTTTCACAGTTTCTGAAACGCGTGACAAAAGACGGCCTCAAGAAGATCAACGTGTCGCGATTGAAAAGTGAGAAGCGAATAACCGAAGGCATTTTGAGTAATCGCGATGATTTCTTTGTCGCGTTATCTTTCCTCATTGTTTTTATAATTGGAACGCGCTTGGAATTCCGCCTTCCTGAACTTTTAAGCTTCGATCAGCCGTTCAGGATTTTCTCGTGCCCCGCGTCGTAACGCTTCTGCTCTTCGCAGTTCTTCTTCCAACGACGAGGCGAGGAGTAAGTCATGCGAATTATCTTCTTTTCTGCTCCAAAAAGTCAGGATACTGTGACGATCAGAAAATTGGATTATTTAAGACAATCATTTTTAAGCAATAAGTAAAGTCATTGGAAGATTGATTGTACCAAATTTTATTCAAGAAATATCAATAATTAAAGGACTTCGACTATTCACTTGATTTTGGCCAATTGATTTAGCTTAAAGAAAAAATTTTTTTTTCTTAATACTTTGGACTAGACTTGACCGAGCTTTTCTACCGTGTTTCACTCATCAAAAATAAATTCCATTTTTCATTAAAAAATGACATCATTGTTGATGATTAATGAGAAAAAAAAACATTGAGGGAAAACGTCGTCAAAGGCTAACCAAATCCTACGCAATTAACGAGTTGTCAATGAATTCGCGTCGGATTCGAATAGTCACTTTATCGTCGCGGTGAACAATTCGATCGTGAACTGAATCAAAATGTCGAAAAACAGTGACGACGATCGAAATCGAGAATGGACGAGGCAAGGAGAAATTCGCGGACGACGACAGGACGAAAACGGGCGAGAAGAAAAGGGACTGTGAGGTTGCTAAAGAATGGCTGATAAAATACGTGCCCGTGTTTCGATGGCTGCCGAAATATTCCAAATTCTACGCTGTGTCGGATTTCATTGCTGGAATCACTCTAGGACTTACGATGATACCCCAAAGCATTGCTTATGCTTCTTTAGCAGGGGTTACGGCGCAGGTGACATATTAATCGATGCGAGCTACAGAGATAGTCATTGATCATTATAATTATCCAACCATTACGAAAAATTGATAATTATAATTATCCAATCGTTCCTGCAAAATTGATAAAGCGATTCTCGATAATAGATAATTAAAGCAATGTTATTGATTGGATATCTACAAAGATTATAGATTTTGAAAAACGCAGTTTCAAGTTTGTTTTCGGAGAAAAAAACTTCGATTATTTGAACGCATATCATACGTTCTATTCTTTATCTTTTCTTCTCGTTATTCCTTTAGAACTTCTTTCCTCTTTTTATCGAAAATCATACGAAATTTATAGGAACTCTTGGTTACCAATTGAAATACCTTTGATCATGGTGAAAATTAAAAATAAATATTGAAAAAATTCAAATTTTTGAGCCTTTAACGCATTTTTGGTCTTCTGTTTGTTGGAGAATTTTAACACCTGTCTTTGGTTGCTTCGCAGTACGGACTCTACTCGTCCTTCATCGGTGGTTTCATATACATATTTTTCGGCACGATAAAAGAGGTCTCGATCGGCACGACTTCGTTAATGGCATTGGTCACCGTGTCGTACACCCGAGATATGCCGATAGACTTTGTGATCCTTCTTACATTCGTCACTGGTCTCGTTCAACTTTTCATGGGTCTCTTCGATCTCGGCTTCCTCGTTGACTTCATTTCGATGCCTGTTACTTCAGGCTTCACTTCCGCAACTTCAATCATCATTATTGCTTCACAGCTACGAGGACTTTTCGGGCTGAGTTACAAATCGAAAAACGTCATTGATACGGTTATCAAATTCTTTCAACACATTGGGGAAATCAGGGTTGCCGATAGCATTCTTGGCTTCATCTGCATCGTTTTTCTCCTTCTCTTCAGGGTGAGAGTCATGCAAGTTTCCAGTTTGGAAAGTTTTAGTAAAATGATAAATTAAATTGTATTATACTCATTAATGACAATATTAACTAGGTAATTAAAGTGAAAACATTTTTTTAGATAATTACTTTTTAAATTTAATAAAAATAATGATTTTCAAACTATTTCTTACGAAATTGACAAGCTGTGGAGAAAAAAGTTTGGTTTTCCAGAAAAAGCAACATTAACGATTTTTTGATAGCAAATGGATAAAGGATTATCCATTTGACGGTCATCTGATAGTACCGATAAATCATGTAGTTTCACAGACCCTGCTCAAAGTTCAATTGCGACAAAAAAAAACTGCATTTTTCAGAAACTCAAGGATGTGGATTGTTCGCGTTTAAAAGGGGATTCAGGGAAGCAGTGGATAGGATCGTTAATGGAGAAAGCACTATGGGTACTGTCGATCGGTAGGAACGCGTTGGTCGTTTTTATCGCTTCATTGATAACATTGAATCTGCAAAACGAGGCAGGCTCGACACCTTTCGTTACGTCTGGAAAAGTTGTGCCCGGATTGCCGACAGTCGGCCTACCGCCTTTCACGTCACAGGTGGGAAATCGGACTTACAACATCGTCGATATGTGTCAGCATTTGGGTTTTGGCATGATCATGGTACCGCTCGTCGGCGTGCTAACTAACGTTGCAATCGCCAAAGCTTTCGGTAACTCTTTTTTTCGTTATTTTTTTCTTCAATAATTATTGTTTACCCGATTGAGGTTTTTCATTCCCGTTTATCTTTTGCTCCAGTTCACGATGCCCCGGTCCAGGCGAGCCAAGAGATGTTGACGCTAGGCTTGTGCAATTTGGCCGGTAGCTTCATATCCTCGATGCCAACTTGCGGTGCTTTCACACGCAGCGCGGTTAGCAGCGCTAGTGGAATCCAAACCCCGTTGGCCGGTGTATATTCTGGTAAAGAAAAAAATTCAGTAATCCCAAAAGAAGGTTACACATTTCTTCGGCATTGCCTCACTGCAAAAACTTACTTTCCTTTGTTCCAACGTGTTTACCGTTTTGAATCTTTGCGTATCCATCTAACCTAACTTTCGTCGAGTCTACGATTGTCTTAAGGTTCAACTGTACCATATTTGCCGAGGGCACAGGGAAGCTGTGAAAAACTAAATGTTCTGATTCTTCGGTGCGCGAAATTTTTGTGTAAAGGATTTCTAATACAGACTTCTCGAAAGGTGTATCGGACTTCCGGCCGGTGCATCTTGATGGAAGGGTTCCCTGCTCGCGTTGTTTTTAGTTTTTAACGGATTTCACGAGACAAACGTAGCTGTACGCGTTTTTTGTCCGATGTTTGTTTATTCGTCCCTTTCAAATCCGTTTTTTGGTTACAGGTTCTTTGGCTCTCCTGGCACTAAGTTTTCTCACTCCTTACTTCGGCTTCATACCAAAGGCATCACTCGCGGCGGTTCTAATGTGCGCCGTCGTATTTTTGATCGATCTAAACATATTCAGTTTACTGTGGAAAGGATCCAGTGCGTGACTCTCGAGTTAATATAGTTTTCCCTATCTCCAAGCAAACGGGGATGCTTTACTTATCCATTCCAAGCCAATTTCTAAGCACTATTTCGTACAGAATTTCGGGAATTTCGCATCGAGTTCCAAACCCAAATCGATCGTGAAGACGAAGGTAAAACCATTTGCTTTTGCAATAACACTTTTATCAATAATGATTTTCACGTAACAACGATATCATGAAACATTAAATTTATCGTTTCAACGTTCCTAATTGCGATAAATGGCAACGCGTTAAAGAAAAAGTCATGGAGTCAATATAACAGTAATGTATTCCACATCCGGTGGAAACATTTCTACAATGCTTTAGTATTGGAAGATAAGTTCAGAAAATTTTTATCTTCACTACGAAAATATATTTTCTATCAACAGTGTATTTGATTTTTTATTAATCAGTTAATTAAAAAAACAGTTTTCGTTTTAAATAGTTGATACCAACGTTTATTTGCGATCTAAGTGATCTCAAGGGAGAAACGATTCTTTGAAACCTTTGCAGTATCCTAACCTCCTAAGTAGTCTGATCATCACAGTTTTATCAAGTGGCGATTAATTATAAATATTATTAACGACGTTTATATCATAAATGATGATAATGTCAAAAATCGATCGATAGGTTCGAATATTATTATTATTCTTATTGAAGTTATAATTATTGTTATTATTGTTAATAAATAACATCGATCAGCAGCAGTAACAATAACAACAATAATAATAATAAAAATAATAACTCAATGAATATTCAAGAATAAACAATCAGTTGTCTCTTTGAAATAAATAATGTAAGATTCGGTTTAAAAAAAAAATGTGCTTTTGAAATCTTTATGACTTTCTCTTATTTATTTCAGATTTTGGTCGAACCTTGGAGTCGGAAAGTTCCAATACGAATGTAATTTTTCGTTGGAAACGGATACGTAAAGCATACACCCTAGAATGCTAACTCCACCTCCAGTTTTGCTAAATTACATACGACTGAGATATCCTCGTATTTATTTTCCAGAACGAGACGCGTTCACTGCAATTAGTACATTTTTAATTTGCGTGACTTTTGACGTCGAAATTGGACTCTTCATCGGTACTCTATTGAACGCGTTATTCCTATTGTACTTGTCGGCGAGGCCAAGCATACAAGTTTTGCACCGGAAGGTAAAACGACGAATCAGCAGAATCAACGTTGATACAATATTACAATCGAAGACAACAAAAAAATCGTTTTCTTCTTTCTTCTCACTTTGATCCGACAGACAATTCTGGGGGAAAAATATTTGCTGGTCAAGCCGGAGATCGGTCTATTCTATCCGGCGATTGATTATCTCAGTACGAAAATAACCCAGGTAGTTTCCGAATGTGGAAAGGAAAAGATACCTCTCGTCGTCGATTTCGAGAGACTCCAGGGAATTGACTATACCGCGGTAAAGGTAATTGTCGCCTCGATCATAAGTGAACAGTCGAACAAGAATTTCATTCGAATCCATCATTTGTCTATTTATTACATACGCGCTTCGAGAAGATTATTGAAATTCAACGCAATTCAATTTGTCTTTCAGGGTATCGAAAGGCTACTTGTGACCTTTAACGAAAAGGATCAAAAGTTATTTTTTGTCAATGTAAGTCCAAACGTGAGGTTGACCGTTCTCAAACTATCGAGTAATTCGGAGAACTTCAGAGCTATCGATAACGAGGCTTCGCTCATTGATATTTTGGGTGAGCTAACCTGACATCTAAGAGTCATACTTTCCATTACTTTGATGAAGTTATTGTACTCAGGATCCGAACTGTTTACAGAATCTGAACTGAGCAAATGCCCCACCGAGCCAATAATCGCTGTGACGGAAGATAAAGAAATGCAGATAGCAAAGATGCGTCCACACTTGGAGGCGAAGCTCACGACGGATCCACGGGAATACGAATCTTTATTGAACGACAAGGGACCTGAGAAAACTGAAGACGAGTCAACAAAGTTGTAAATACATTAAACGGACACTCCGTGATTTGTGACCGGATGTGTGGTTCTTTTTTATTTTTCCTGATTTTGTCAATTACGTCGTACAGTGCGAATCTCTCAAATTTCCATTCGTCATTTTGGACGGCTGATGAGAAAATATGGAATAAATGTGAAAAGTGTTTACTATTGAATTGTAAGCAGGTCGCTTCCGAGAAACTCGTAGCTTCGTGCCATTATTCAAAGTAGGCATGTGAAACGAATGTTCGCTAGGAAATTTTCGTTGAGGATGCTTCCGCGATTGATGGGCCGGAAATCAGAATGGGGTCGAAGTTTATGTGGTTGGAATAAATAAATACTTTTGAAAACTTCAAGCGTCTGAAAAAATAGTCTTTTTTATTAAAAAAAAAACATTTTTAATCATTTATTCCTAACAGATAGGTAAATGAAAAAAATTATTTGGATATATGATAGAAAATCTTATAAACTGTGCTCTGTTCGCTAGCGAAGTCGATCCATAGGATTTGAGATGTACGAACGAATATTCGAACGAAATGCCAATTATTTGCCTTAAAAATAAATTGTTTGCATAACCCCGATTTCCGGTTCATCGCAGCAGGCTAACCTCTTAAATCTTTAAAACGTTTAATTATGTATGGATCGAACGAAAAGTTCGACATCCTCATGTGAGCGAGTAGTTAATTAAAATTGCATTTGCCTCCGACGATCATAACGGCGTTCGTGTTGCACGTTTAAAACTCGGGTTCCTTCGCGGTCTTCCGTCGTTCGGCCTATCCTGTTCGGACTTCGTCGCCTCCCACTCGACTATTTCGCGCAGCGCCGCCGCGCACGCGCGTTCCCTTCGCCGTATACGCACGCTTCGTCTCTCTCGCAGTGAGATCCGTCGCGACCGCCATCGCGCGGTAACCTCTAGAAACTGCGTGCCAAGCAATGGAGGCTCATTTTCGATAAAATTCCGTGGCTGGTACGTAATGTGTTTTTGAGAGTGTTTAAAGTGGATTTTATCGTGTGATAGTGAGAATTTCCTCGACTGTGAACGCCGTTCAACGCATAGACGTAGGTGAGTCGATTAAAGAATCGCGAATCTATCAGGCATCAGGCTATTCGATAAACTGCATCTTCGCTTTACGCGAGAAATAAAAAATATAAATATACTGCACCTAGCCACAGGCGCGCACCCATATATATAAGTAACCCATACGTGTGTGTGTTTCTTTTCGTACGCGTATTTCGCCGCGTAAAATCGAAGAATCGCACAGAGGGCGGTAGAGACACGAAAAACATACGTAGATGCGGCGTTTCGTAACACAGTACACAGGATCGTGTCAAGAATCGACAGTGTTCACCGTTGTATCCCTATAATGTTTATTACTCCCGTCATCGATTGCACGTGAGTTCCAAAGGAAAATAAACGAAGCTCCCGCCATATTGGCAGCTCGAACACCGCGGAAAAACGATAAACGAAAACTCGGTGGTTCTCGGGCGTTTTTGCGTGGTAAAATGGAAGTTCAGTGCTTAGGAGTCAACGTAACCGGAAATCGCGAAGTTTTCATCGCGGAATATTTGCGGATACGTTTGAGGGCCAACGAAAATACAGAGAAACGAAGTTTCTTGCGTTCGTGTAGCGAAAATTTGTTTTTGCCGAAACGTGAACCCGCATCACGGCACACTGGCCATTGAAGTTGGAATACCGGTAGAGGGGGTAACGGGCGAGCGGAATTCCATCCCGCCGTGTATATTGACGCCGATAATAATACGCAGGGGGTAAAAATACGCGTAACTTCTGTGCACCTTGTACACACACGCGAACGCTATAAATACACGCGTACATGGCCGAGCGGCGAGGAACGCGGGTAATTCGAAAGGTTATCCGTATGCACGGTAAACGGTTGGTCAGCGAATCGTTGCTTGTGCACACGACCCTAAACTTCTGCTTGAAACCTGTCTCGGTGTCCGATCGGCTCTTTTCGCTCTACCCCCTCCCCCACCCTACCGCCGCCATCTTAATGCACATTCCGGTCAGCTTTGTCCGGTTCCCCGTGTATTATGCGCGCGTTGAACCGCGCAGATTCAAACCCCCGAAAACTCGAGCCTGAAAAAAAAAACGAAAAATCGCAAAACGTTTTAGGTTAGGTTCGAGTACTCCCTAGACGAGAATTCTTACAAGACCAAACACGGTCGTTTTTCGTTAGGGGGCACAGCTGGCGATCGCATTTAAGAGGTTAGGTTACTCCGTCGATCCAAAAAATTATGGTAGGCAAAGGTGAAGGTTTTTACGTTTCTCTGTTTTATTATTATTGTAAACTGTTGATAATTATTGCACGAAATCGGCGCGATGTACTTCGCAATTATCGAAGCGTCATAATGCTGTCTCGAACGTCACGCTCTTGCAGAAAAAAAGGTGTCGTGACATTTACGAAAGTCCGCGCGAGTTTGAGGTCTAAAAAAAAGGTACTTTATGAAGAGTTACATGGCGTTGCTTTTGTTTATCGCTAATGATGATAAACCCTGAAATTATTAAAATAACGTATGATATATTATATAAATAATATTGGATTATAATAATTAAAACAAATAATTATTATGTTAAAAACAAATTGAGATCACATTAAATTAATTTTAATAAACAATTCTTATAAAATACTAATAATAATAATAATAATAATAATACTAGGATATAACGCTCATGAATGCTGCGTTTGCACTTTTTAAACCGTGACAAATTGCGGCTTCCTAGTTACGGAACGTTCAACAAAAAGTGGCAAACTTTTATGTTCTCGTTTCTTTATTCCGATGCCAAATATTGTCGAATTAACGAATATTTTTTCAAGGTACGAATTACTACATCGAAACCGAGTCTTTGCTAAAATAAATTTGTTCACTACAAATAAATACAATAAATAATTAAAAAATTAATAAAACTGTAATTAAAAATAATTAAAAAAATATATATAAAAAATGAACCAAGTCTCCGTAGAATTATGTTTGTCGCGGACGATACAATTTTTTCGAAATCTTCGAAAGTTCGTTTCTTCGTTTTTCATCGCATACGAAAAGAAAATTAAATTGCACAATTATAGAATGGGCTTTTCCAAAATTTTAAACATTGTTCTCGAGGCATAAATACGTAAATCAGTTTCAAGAAATTTCGACTTCGAGAAGGGTTTTCCGGACGAAGCCAAACAAACCGAAACGAACCCAAACAAATCGAAACGAACCCAAACAAACCCCGTACGCGAGGAAAAAACGGAGAATTAATTTTTGAAAAAAAAAGATCGATTTCTTGAATTTCAAAAATTCACCGATACGTTCGAAGCAGGAATTCGAAAATTCTTTTTTGAAAACGACCGGGCTTTTCGATATCTAAAACTTAATGCGGATACGCAACGGTTTCGATGTACGTAGTCCCGGATGCATATAGAAAATACACACACGTATGTTTATGCATTGTGGGAGTGCTCAGGAATGTGGTCACGCTGCCTGCGTTTACTTCTCTTTGCTTGTTTCGTGTCTCGCGAAATCTCTGGCTCAGGTAGCAGCGAGCGGCACCGCCAATACCATCGGGCTCTTTCGATTCGCGTACTTATAAATAAATCGTACACACGTACGTACACACGAGGCCTTCTTTTCGGCGGCAACGTCCATTTTTTTCTTCACCGATGTCTCGTACCTTCGGTGGGTTAAAAAAAAAACCGTTTTTGTACACCTAACCTCAAACAGTTAAATCCACTGTTTTTTCGATCGTAAACGAATAACACGAATATTTGGGATAATCCATGCATACATATATTGGGATACAAATTTCGATAATAATTACGTAATAATTGAAATTACATAATAAAATAAATACATGATAATTGGGATACGAATTTTTGTATTCGACATTATTCCAAATATTCGTGTTATCCATTCACGACCGAAAAAAATAGAGTCGATTTGACAATTTGAGGTTAGATGTACGAAAATAGTTTTTTTTAATAAATTTTTTAAAAAGTCCAACAAAACTTGTCGGTTTCGAGCTGACAAACTTTTTGGTGATAAAAAAAGGTATTTTTCCATTTGAAAAAAACGTGTCGGCCATGTTAACGCCGCCATTTTTAATTTTGGATCGACCGAAATTTGTTTTTCAAACGTCCCCCTCTAACACCTAAAACTTTTGTTATACATTTTGTTTCATTTGAGCAATGTTTTCCGAGAAAAAACAGACGTAAGATTAAAATGGGACACCCAGTATATATATAGACATCGAAGAATAATTCGAAAAAAAACGAAGTGCAAAACTACTTTTTTTACCCACTGCATATACGAGGACTGTTTGGAAAAGTCTCCGAACGAGAAAACACTTGAAACGCGATCGTTCGTCACTGAACGACAATATTCTGTTTATTAGTTATTCATATTTTTCTTAACGGAAGATCCATAGAACCATTTAGTAATTCATTAGTTATTCATATTTTTACGAATGAAAACGATCGTACAACAGTTTGTTAATTATTAACATTTTGTATGTGAACGAAAACTATTATAAAATCGTTTTTCAATTGTTAATATTTTTAATAAACTGGAACGATTGCGAAGTGATTGATCAATTATTAATATATTTATAAACAAAAAGAATTATAAAACCATTTATTAATTATTAACATTTTTATAAATGAAATCGAATGTAAAATCATTTATTAATCATTACCGTTATTATAAATGAAAACAATGGTAAAATTATTCATCAATGATTAATATATTTATAAACGAAAACGATTATAACCTCATGTATTATTTATTAACAATTCTATCATTGAAAAAACTCACAAAATCGTCCATTAATTATTAACATCTTTCCAAACTAAAACGATTATAAGATCATCCATTTTTATCAACATTTTAACAAACAATATCGATTATAACCTCATATGTCAATTATTACCATTTTTACAAGTGAAATAGGTCCCAAATCCTTTGATTAATCATAACCATTTTCATATTCGAAATCAATCGTAAAAAACCAGAGCAAATTCGTTTTACCCCAAAATTTGTCCGAGCTCGATCCAAAAATCGTTCAAGTTTTCAAGACTTCCTCAAAATGACGAATCACATATAGCCGAAAAGCTAAAAATCAAAAGTCAGAAATATGTCCACTCGAGCGGGGATTTTTCATGCAGGAAAAAAAAGCAACATCGCGAAGGTCTTTCGAGCGTTTCCTCGGCATTGTTCCATCATCGGTTCCGAATCGTGCCAGCGCGAACAGTCGCGCGCGCGCGGGTCAAGAATTGCGACGTAGATCGTATAATATATTTTCACGCATCGTTCATCCGCGGGTATACAACGCGGTGTCTTCGGGCGTCCCGAACGAATGGTATAGAGTTTACAGCAGGGGTTCCCTAACTTATTAATCACGCGCCCTCTTTCTAATTAACAAAAATTTCCTGATAATACGTATAATTGTAAACTGTAAACAAAGAGCTCGGACGGCCGGCGAAGGACGCAGGCCTATCTACAAATATTGACAACATGAAAAAATGAATTCTTTTTCGTAAATGTTTTCAGTAACTTTTAAACCTATGTATATTACCAAGTTTTTGTGAAATACGTACATCGGGCGTAAATGCAAGTAACGTGTAATTAACCCTTCATCCCGACTCATGGGTCGTTTTCGACCCAAGCGAAATTTCAAAGTGCTGTAATTTTTCGTGAGGTACCTCCAGATTTTATGAGGTTAAAGTTTGCAACGTTGCGACGCAACGAAAATAATTATTTTTTTATTTCTCTATTTCTTTTTCACTGTAATCGTAATCAAAATACCTCAATAATTATACAAATCTTTATTGTGACAATCTAGAATTCAAATCTCAAAAAAATATTTCGTCAAATAATAAATTAAAAAAATGAGAAAAGACAATTTCGTTGCGTCGCAACGATGCGAACTTCAAGTCCATCAGATTTTCAATAACAAAAGTATAACAATTTTTTTTTTTCCAAAATATTTCTATTGGGGCTTCAAGTTGAAGGTTGAAAGAAGCTCCATGAATTTTTTTAGATTTTTCAAAGCGTTTTTACTGATCCGAATAACGCAAAGACGAAAACTACCCATGAGTCGGGATGGAAGGTGTCGAAAATATGTATCGGGACGAAGAGTTAAGGTCCCTATTGGCCCACGCCGCCCTTTGCAGGTCTCTGCGCCCCCCACTTTGAAAATCACTGGTTTACAGAGTACACATAAAAATAACAATTCCCGCGTGAAGACGAACAAACGAGAGCGATATATATGTAACCGTCATGCATAGACCCGAGTTTGCGTATATAAAATCCGATTTCGTAATAAACATATAGAAGCGGTATGAAATAGCTGGAAGAGTGAAGAGGTGGGAGGGGGGGGGGGGGTAGGTTCGACCTTGCCCCGCAACCGACTGCTTGTTGCCAAGCTACCTCGCTACGTGTGTCTTCTTTTTTTTCTTTTCCACTGGGTGTTACACTACTCCCTGTACTGTAAAAAAAAAAAAAAAAAAAAAAAAAACGAATTTACGAGTTTTCGTTGTTTCCGAGTGAAAGACCGATCCCCTGCCAATTCTACGAATCTTGATGCTTGTTTCGACCGAAACAAAAAAAAACGTAAACGTCCATGAGGAGCTGAATAGGAAACCCGAATTTCGATTGACCGGAAGGCTCAAAATTCCGAATTTTAACCCTGCGCGGTCCCACTGGGTCGTTTTCGACCCAGTGGGACCGTTTCCGCTCAAATAGCTACTTGCAGCGTAAAAAATAGTAACTTTTGGGCTTTGATAACTATTGATTCTTATTGTATAAACATTGAGGAGTGCTCAGGATTTTTTAAAAGTTTTTTTAAGGCGTTTCAACCCGTTGAAAATTGCACGCGGACACAAACGACCCAGTGGGACCGCCGAGCCAGTCAAAATATTGTGGGACCGCGCAGGGTTAATAGTCCGAAACTACAAATTTCGTAAAGGTTTACCAAATGTGTTTGGGTTTGTTTGGGTTCGTTGGTTTGATTTTAAACCCTTGATTTTAAACAAACCCAAAAAAAAAATAATAATAATAAAAAATTTACGAAATTTGTAGTTTCGGTACAGCCAAATTCGGAATTTTGAGCCGTTTGGTCATTCGAAGTTCGGGTTTCCTACCCGACCCCGTCCTTGAGAAAAGGGTGTTTGAAAATTAGCGAAGTTATGTAAATCATTTACGAAGTTTGTTCAAATAATAAAGTGACTTTTTATACTTCTCGAAGAATATACGTTTATTCTTCGAAGTAATCGTTCCTCAAATGTAACTCAAAACAAACCCAAACAAACCCAAACAAACCCAAACAAACTCGTGTCAGGGCTTTTTCCAATCCTCGAAGCACGTTCTGATACGTGCTTTTTGGTACGTCCTCGAGCTCTCCCAGCGATCCGGTCTCAGCCTCCTCAATCGTCGCAAATCTCCCTCCTTTCGTGGCTCTTTCGCAGTTTTGGGAAGAGAAAAAATTGTCGTGGAGAAACAAAGTTCGGTGAATACGGTGGCTGAGGCGTGAATCACGCTGTTGTTTTTCGACGACAAAATCAGGAAGAATCCCACGAGGCGTGACCAGGTGCAATATCGTTTTCGATAGCAAACGAAACGCCGAGCACACCGAACACGTGTAACCTTTGTTTCCATAAAAAAACGAACTAAACGTGCAAAATAGCTGGTAACGTCAACACACGCAGGGGAGACGTGTATCAAACCCAAACAACGAAGAAAAAATCGAAAATCAAATGTACGTAACCCGCGAAATTTGAAAAGTCATCTTGCTTTTTGAACGATCCTCGTATACATCTACGCGGTTCAGGAATCCAAAGAACCCAAACAAACCCAAACCAAAAGTTGGAAAGCGTTATCCCAAAAATCTAACCTCAAAAATTGAGGTTAGATGATGATTCTAAAAACTTAACCTCAAAAATTGAAGTTAGACGATGATCCTAAAAACCTAACCTCAAAAATTGAGGTTAGATGATGATCCTAAAAACCTAACTTTAAAAATTGAGGTTAGATGATGATCCTAGAAACCTAACCTCAAAAATTAAGGTTAGATGATGATCCTAAAAACCTAACCTCAAAAATTAAGGTTAGACGATGATCTTAAAAACCTAACCTCAAAAATTGAGGTTAGATGATGATCCTAAAAACCTAACCGCAAAAATTGAGGTTAGATGATGATCCTAAAAACCTAACCTCAAAAATTGAGGTTAGATGATGATCCTAAAAACCTAACCTCAAAAATTGAGGTTAGGCGATGATCCTAAAAACCTAACCTCAAAAATTGAGGTTAGATGATGGTCCTAAAAACCTAACCTCAAAAATTGAGGTAAGATGATGATCCTAAAAACCTAACCTCACAAATTGAGGTTAGATGATGATCTTAAAAACCTAACCTCAAAAATTGAGGTTAGACGATGATCCTAAAAACCTAACCTCAAAAATTGAGGTTAGATGATGATCCTAGAAACCTAACCTCAAAAATTAAGGTTAGATGATGATCCTAAAAACCTAACCTCAAAAATTGAGGTTAGACGATGATCCTAAAAACCTAACCTTAAGAGTTGAGGTAAGATGATGATCTTAAAAACTTAACCTCAAAAAATCAGAAATCGTTACCGCAAAAATCTAACCTCAAAAAGATAGTAACCGTTATCTCAAAAATCTAGACTCGAAAACTTTAAAAACGTCATCTAACCTCAAAAACGTAAAGCATCCCGAACATCAGACCTCAACATTTGAAAACCGGAATTCGCGAGCTTCGCAAGCTGCGGAATGGGCCGACATTGGAACGTTTCGACAACCGCGACCAGTTGAGAATCAGCTCGTTGTGGAGTCGCGTATGCAAATGAAAGCTTGCCGTTACGGACGGTAGAAACGACGACGAAGAAGGTGGCCGTGGGTGTAGGCGATTACAGGGGAACGTGGTAGGAGGAGAGGTTGGGAAGGGAAAACGGCGCGTATGGATGCGAGCTTAGCTGAAACTCTCGACACGCGAAGTTTACGTGCGCGCGTCACTTCGGGTCCGGATCGTACGTACGTATGAAAGAGTTATTCAATAAAAAAAAAATCACCCTTTCTTTTCGGGTGTGAATCGAAAAATATCGATCCTACGGACAAAATGATAAGAATCAAAATTGTAGGAAATTTAATTCTGAACAACTTTGTTAATAACCATTTTTCGTGTAAAATCGAAAATAAACGAGTTATTTAAAAAACGAAAAACTACCCTTAAAATCAAGATAGCGGCAAATGCAACACCACTAGGAATTCGAAAACCGAAATGTAGACTCCCAGTGACTCCCCCTAACGAATTCCGAAAGAAAAATTCTACTTATAATTATTCCTGGGTTTGTTTGGGTTTGGGCTGCGACGATTTTATTCGCTTTACCCCCCCCCCCCCTCTTCCTTACCATCCTCGCTCTTGATATCGTTTTTTCGCCCTCTGAAGTTTCCCCATCTCCCTCCTTTTCTATTTCTCCTCGTTTTCTTCCTGCGTTGCAATGACAGCCCGCGAGAAATTGCGCGTACCCAGCAGCTTTGGATTCACCAGATTTGTCTCTCTCGAAAGCAGCTGTAACGCGAGGCCGTACCACCGGTTTTTGCGCCCGGGAATTTCACGAACTGGTCCAATGTTTGACAACTCGAAAATCCCGAGGAAATTCAATGTCTAGAAATGTTAACCGTTTGACTGTATTTGGGCTTATTATGGTCCAGCAAGCTTTCTTTCGTTGATTGTCTTCATCGATTTCAAGCCCTACTTTGGACGATTTTTTTTTTGGCGTTTAATTTTCAGTTTTGGACAAAAACGAGTTTTAAGCCATAAAATATGGATAGTTTTCTGCAGAAAATGTTTCTACAAAAAAAACGAAAAAGTGCATATTTACCAAGATACAACGGTTTGAAAAACGCTTTGGGCCGATCTGACCCTGTATGCAGTTATAAATCGGTGGCGGAAGTACGTATTCGAAGGGGTAACGTAACGATCGGAATACCCTTTCCTCTTTTACTTGTAGTTATATCGCGAATATAAATACAATCGTTTGGGTTTGTTTGGGTTCAACGACACCGGAGTTCAAAAAATGTTAAGATTATTACTGGACGTTCTAAATCGATCGTTCACAAACGAAATAATTTCTTGCAACGTTTAAAAGTGAGGTATTTTATTTTATTTTTTTTATATACACCCTACGGTATTTTTCCCCGTTTTTATCACTGGACTGATCGAAAAAACGGAAAACAGAATTTCTGATTAATCCTCTTAACCATCGAACACCCAACGCTGGGTCGTTCGTTTCCGAGCACAAAAAAACTAATGATAATTGGTTAGTATTAGTTTTTTTTCCAAATCGAGCAATTTTATTTCATCAATATTGCGACAGAAAAAAAAGGACAAATAAAAACTGAATTTTTCACTGCTTTTTGGGAATAAGAGAACAGTGAAAATGGAAAGTTTTTAAGTCTACGAAGTACGTGATTTAAATTTTTCAAACAAACCCAAACAATCAGTCCGCCGTTTTGGAAATTTGAGCACGAAGCTGTGTAAAAAAAAAGTAGTTTTGAGTGTTTAAAAAGTTTTTGCAAAAGAAAATACACAAAAAAAAATAACTTTTCCCCAATCAGCGACGCCCGTGCCATTTTGGAAGAAAATTCTTGAATATCTTCATTTTCGAACATTTTCGAAAAACGTAAACAAAAAAAAAGAAGAAAAAAACATTCGAGTTTTTCAAAGTTTCAAAGTGAAATTCCGCTTCAAGTTTGGAGATTAATATTCATAAATAAAAACAAAAAATTTTAAACAGTTTTTGAAAAAAAAAAGAAGCATAGGATAAAAGTCTAGAAATAAACAAGATAAGGAATAAAAGGGAAGTAATTTTTCAATGTTTCGAAATGAAATTCTGCTTCAAGTTTAGAGATTGATATTTAAAAAAACAAAAAGAAAGAATAAAGATTTTCGAAAAAAAAGACAATCAGGAATAAAATTATCGAAATATAGAAGATTGGAAATAAAAAGGAAGTAATTTGCGCGTTTGAACGGTGCAAACATCGAGATGATCAGGGACGCCAGTCTTCCGGCAAGTTTCCTTCCGGGAGCCGGGAAACTTGAATAATTACGGAGGCTCATCAGTCAATCGGAAGGTCGCACAGGACCCTTCGCGCGACATTTTTTCCGCGTCGTCGAATTTCCGAAGTTATCTTTTGCAATATTTATTGTCACAAAGGACACTCTCGTGGAGAGGAAGAAAAGGAGGGTAAAAAAAGAAAAACACGGTGCTCCGGTTGGCTGTGTTGTGTCGGTCGTTATTGATCGCGTGAGAGTGCACTCGTGTCGTTGTTGTTGCTGTTGTGCATGTATTCACGCTTGTTCTTCCCACTCGAGTCGCGCATCCATCGCGGCCTGAGTCTCCATAGAGAACTTTGCACTTTGAAGCGAATGCGGGTTGAAAGCGTCCCTGCCTAGCTCCCACTACGAAGTATCGCGATTCCAACTCGATGCTAACACGCGCCCACTTTGTACAAACGAAGAAAAGTCATATTGAAGAAATTCGACTTCGAAGATTATTCGAAGAATCAGACGTCGAAAAGAGTTGCCGCCTGAAATAGAACTTGTACCGTCAAGAATGTCTTCGTATTAGGATCAGTGCGAAGAGTTTGTTTGGGTTTGTTTGGGTTTGTTTGGGTTTGTTTGGGTTTGAAGTAGGTCGCGAGAACTGTGGTATTTGATAATCAAATTATTTGAAAATTTAAACGGAAATGGTGGTTTGGGTTTGTTTGGGTTTGTTTGGGCTTGAAGTAGGTCACGAGAACTGTGGTATTTGATAATCAAATTATTTGAAAATTTAAACGGAAATGGTGGTTTGGGTTTGTTTGGGTTTGATAAAGGTCACAAGAAAAATTGTCCTGTTCGATAATCAAATTATTTGAAAAGTTCATCCGAATT
>JAPYZJ010001128.1:0-30546 GCA_030522765.1 Ophioninae sp. B BG-2022a | reverse complement strand
ACTTAAAAAAAAAAATATATATATATATATATATATCGATACATATATATTTATATATATTTCTTATTTTCAGGATTCAACGTGCCAGGGCGTTCCTCGCTCACAAAAGTCGAAGAGAACGTATTTCGTTTATTTAATTTCATGGGAATACGAAGTCTGGATAGAATGGTAGATTCCCTCGAATCGCCATTCAGCTAGGAGGAAAAAAAAATCAGTTGTCAACGTTAATTCGAGAGGTAACAGCGATCGCCATTTTTCAGAGTCCACGTCACGTGGGGATGCCAGACGTGACTCAAAATCGTAGTTACTTTGCAGGGTTAACTAAAAATTTCAAATAAATTATTAACTACAATATATTCGTTAAAAAGAAAATATTTCCTTCTAATATAAAATACATATTATTTTATATTTAGGATGTCCCAGGTAAGAATGTCATCCCTGAAGTGGGGGGTAGGGGGTGAAATTACGAAGTAACGAGAATCGTATAATAATATACGATACGTTATTTTTTAACCTGTAGTATTTTTTTCAATATTCAAATATATATTGGTACATATTTATCATAAATATATCTGAAAAAATATATGTGAATATATTTAAATATATATATATATATAAATATATAAAAAAAATGATAAACTACAATATATTCGTACGAAAAAAAAATATTTATATTTTATAATAATATTTTTAATATCGTTTATATTTCTAATATAAAATACATATAATTATATATATATATATATATATATATATAACTATAACTAAAAAAATATATATATATATGTAAATATATTTAAACATATACATACAAATATTTCAAAAAAATGATAAACTATAATCTATTCGTATAAAAAAATATTTATATTTTATAATAATATTTTTAATATTATTTATATTACTAATATAAAATACATCTAATTTTTCATATGTATATCGACACACATATATAAATATATCTAAAAAAAAATATATATATATATATGTAGACGTATATTTAAATAAAGTGGGTATAGTCTAGCAACAATGGACACAGCAGAGTCGAGCTGTTACGAAGTGGTCCTTGAAGCGTATGAGGTTCGAGCTCTAATAATTTATATACCCAAAGGGTTCTGGTTGCCTGAGGGACCAGGAGAGGAGAAAGAGGAAAAGGAGGGTCCGCGGAACTCAACGAGGTCCTCTTCTCGTTCTAGCATATCCCGGTACTCCGGATATTCCGAGCGTCATCTACACGAGAAACTTACTCGGAGTACACCACCAAGGGAGAAGAAAAGCTAAACGGCTATACCTATCCGTATACCCAGACACACCGACGGTACATGTATGAATAGGAGGAGAAGAGATGAGCCGAAGAATCGTGCTCAAGGGTTACTCGGGCCCGAGAAGACGCGATACAACGGCGCCGACCACACTACACCCCGCAATAGCACAAGTACTCTCAGCGCCGAGGGAATCATGTCTGCACAGTGACGTGGTTAACTAAGATCGCGTTACGCGGACACCGGCTATGGGAGAGGGATTTTGTCAACTCGTCAAATTATTTTTCCTCGTTACCAAGCTTGCCGAGTATCCAAAAACTGGAAAATGTCCTTTCGAAAGGAGGACGCAACGGACAGCTCGTTTTCAGACCGAAATAAAATCTGCAATTCAAGAATGGTACTGATTAAGGCTTTTTTTTTTTGTATTTTACTATTTATTTTTATTTCTATTTTACTTTTTAAAATTTTTATTTCGTTTTTACTTTTATTTCGGTACTTTATTTATATGATACCGATTAAGGCTTTTTTTCTATTTTACTGTTTATTTTTATTTGAAATCTACTTTTTTTCTAGTTACTTTCTATTTTACTTAATTTTATATTTTTCTATGGTACTGATTTTGGCTTTTTTTATTTGGAAATAATTTTGAGCTCGTTTTTCTATTTTTTGAAAAAATTCTTTGGAGGTTTCGGGTTGGTCTGGATCAATACTTGGATGGGTGACCGCTCAGCTTTCTGCCGATATCTCACCAATCGAAATCTATAAAATTACCAGTTCTCAGTTCTTGAAATCGGAATTACCAGTTCTCATTTTTACACTTTTGAAAATATTTGATGGATATTGAATTTGGAATCATACATAATTACATAATTACATAATTGGCCGACAACTGAGCACTCGAGTTTATTCGTCAGCACTTTTGATACAATTGCTTCATTCGGTCCAACCCTGAAGATTTCACGAAACGAATCAAACATTTCTCAAGTACGTTAACCTCTTTCTCGTCGGCCATCTTGTCAATCGGTTCTCTGGCCATTAAAGGCGGGAAAGTTAACCGTTAACAGCTAAGGACAAAAAGGAAAAAAGAGCGAAGAATTTGACGAAAGAAATGATGGTCTTAAGAGGGTACCCGATTTTTACAAACTCGAGCAACAATGCCCGTTATTGTTTAAACGTAATGAAAATATGGGCTCGTGTTTATACATGTGTATCATACCCCCATACGAATACATGAAACTTCGTACCCATTTTTGTATGGGTTTGCACACACACGAGAAGCAAGGCAACGGGGACAGCTGTGAGCGTGATGGACGGTGCAGGGACCGTATTTCTGGAGCAAAAAAAGCTTCTCGAACGTGAGAGAGATATAGAAAGCCAGCGAGACTCGCAAACGAAAGGCACATATATACGGGCCTGATAAACTGTACTTTAAGGGGTTAGGTTACCCGAAAAGCCTAAAAAATCGTTCGAAAAAGCAAGAATCGTAAATTCAACTTAATCTTGTGATTACAATGGTAAAAATTACTTACGATTATGCGATCGAAGATAATCGAAGGCGTACATTGACTCTCTTGATAAATTAATAAAAAATTATTTTTGTAATGAATTGATTTTTGTATTTGTCAAAACAAAGAGAAGAGACAAGTATATTCACTATTATTATTATTATTGTTGTTGTTGATGTATTTTTTAATATCGGGTTTGAGTTTGCGACAGGGAAGAAAAAAATCATAAATATATCAACGATTAGTTAATTAATTATCATTCAATCACTATAATATTAACTCGAGTCAATATACTTGTAATTTTATGTTGTCAGATGAAATAATTTTTGTACATTTTTGTTTTCTCGTTTGGGTTTGCAAGAGAGAGGAAATAACTCATAAATACATGAACTATTAGATAATGAATTATTATTTAATCGCTATTATGTTTACTCGAGTCAATACACTTGTAATTTCTTTTTGTCGGATGAAATAATTGTTGTATATTTTTTCTCGTTTGGGTTTGCGAGGGAGAGGAAATAAATCATAAATACATTAACTATTGTTCAATTAATTATCATTTAATCACAATAGTCAATATCTTGGATCAATATACTTGTGATTTTTTTTTTTTAATTTTTTATTGTCGAGTTTGGGTTTGCGAGATGGAAAGAGGGAAAGGGGGGAGGGAGAGGGAATAAAAAAGCAGAGGAAGAAACCGAAGTACCTATACAGTTACGAATACAGACGCGCATACTCGTTGAAGAGCCCGCAGCGGCGGCCTAACGCGAGTGAAATAAGAGGCAAGAAGATGGCATGTACAAGATGAGAGTAGCATAACATCGGGAGCAGTACAATGAAGGCCTTTACGAAGGATCTCGAGCCAAGAAATACTCGCGTTCCTTCCTCTCCGACGTTTCTTCAAGTTGCAGTAATTTCTGAATTTTATATCAACGCACCCGAGCTCCGGCTATTTCGGGAGGAGATGGGGAGTCGTTGACCTCCCACGGATCCAGCAACGCTCGAAACTAACATTTTCGATAGCTCTCTTTACGGTCCAATCCTTTTTCTGACTATTGTTTAACACTCGATTACTTTTTACGACAAAATCAAAAACATCGTTTAAAAGCTCATTCGAAAAATGATGAAAATCGAAATTCATTTTCCTAACGCGTCATTTCGATTTCAAGTGCGAATGTTTGTTTGGGTTTGGGCCAATTGGGGAATTTTTATTATTTATTGATTTCAGTTGATAATAAATTAATTTTTTTAAACGTTGATTCTCGAATTCTATTTTCCTGACTTGCCACTTCGATGTCGAGTACGCATGTTTGTTTGGGTTTGTTTGGGTTCGGGTGAATTGGGGAATTTTTATTATTTATAGATTTCATTTAATAATAAATTCAGTTTTAAAAACGTTGATTCTCGAATTCTATTTTCCTGACTTGCCACTTCGATGTCGAGTACGAATGTTTGTTTGGGTTTGTTTGGGTTCGGGTGAATTGGAGAATTTTTATTATTTGTAGATTTCATAAATTATGAAATATGATTAATTCCTCGTTAAAATAATTATTTTTATTCATCGTTATATTACAAATATAAATATTGTTAACGCTTCATTAAATATAGTTTATAAAATATTTTTATTAAATTCCTCATATTTTGAATACAATTAGTTAAAAATTCGTCCTAACGAGTTCTCCAAAAGTATCTCCAAAAATTCCTTACCGTAATCGTTCCTCCGGCACTCGCCAACGCAACAAAAAATAAAAATAAAAAATACCAAAAATTAAACTGTCCTCCTGGCAACGGCAATAAATTATTTCGAGTTCAACGAGCGGGCATGCTAATACAATTCAAATAATTTTTTTTCGCGTTTTTTTTTCCGAAACGTCTATTGTCTATCGAAAATGTCCGATCGTCCTTTGAATCGGACGAGAGGGTAGATCGAGCATGAGGGATGTAAAAAAGGAAGGGAGAGCAAAAAAAACCCTTTCGATTCTCACTAGGACGAGGGATTGTTTTTTTTTTCGTTTTTTTTTTTTCGTCGTTTTTTTTCGTTTTTTTTCGTCGTTTCACAGCCGTAACACAGCGAGGGTCGTGTTGTGTGTCTTTTGTGAGGAGCAGTCGAGCCCCACCACCATGCTTTCCCCATGGATGGACGATCGAGAAAAAAAATCTTCTCGGGGGTTGAAAGGCAAATCGAGATTGGGGGAGGTATCGCAAAAAACAATGTGTATGAATTGACAAACGAAAAAAAAAAATTTTTTTTTTTTTAAATAATAAACAAAGAAATACGAACAGACGCCGTATCCTTTTAATCGAACGCATTACGTCGTCGTGATATGCAGATTTTGATGCAATGCCCCTTTAACGTTTTCATCCCCCACCACATCTCTACCCTTGTTCTTTTCTCGAGTCACGATCTCTTCTCTAACCGTCCCTCGTCCAATTTTTTTTTTCACGTTTTTTTTTCTACCGAGCTGATCGGGGATCTCTTATTTTTTGCTCAATGACAGACACGCTCGGGAAGCCCGTTCGAATGAAATGGTGATGAGTAATCCTCGGGCAAAACTTTTGTTCCCCTTAACCCATTGATCGTACGCGACGATCAAACTTCCTTATCGTACGAATTTGTTCTTTTGTCCTGCTTTATAATGACTTTTTTATAACCAGGGAGTATCGACGAAGACTCGTGGTTTTCTGTAGACACTTTATCGAGATCACCGTAAAGTTCGTTTATCGTTATTATTGGGCTTAAATAAATGTCAGGTATGCGAAATAATTATTTCGAATTGTTGACAACATTGAATCGTCGTTGAAGATTATTCGAGATAAAAATTCATTAAAATGGTATTATAGTTTGTTTGGGTTTAAAAAAAATTGAATGCCATTAAAAGTATTAGTAAATAATTTTAAATATATTGAAGTTGATTTATCGTCATAATTATAATGTCGTATTACTTATCGTAATAATTATTAATAAATACAAATATAATTGTTATTTTAAACACGTGAAAATTGTATGAAATTTCCCTTAAAATTTATTTGGTGAAAGGTAACATTTTTTTTTTAATTTGAAAAATGATATCGTCATTGAAGGATATAATGAAAATTCATTAAAGTTCGTTCGTTTGGGTTAAAACAAAATGTAATACCATGAAAAATAAAAATAAAAATTAACGAAATATGAAAAACGATTTACCATAACAATAATAATTATTATAAATATATCCAAATATATATTCTTAAAATATATTTCGAATATTCAAAATTGGATCTTCCAAGTCTTATTTTTCGAACTAAATGATTAATAAAAAAAAACATAATTTCGAAAATTCGAAATACTGAATATACGAAATATTGAATAAAAGATTAATAATATTTTCGTTTTCGGGGAAAAAAAATGAATTTAACGAATATTGAATAGTAAATATTAAAATATCCTTTTTATGTGCATCGTTAGCAGCTAGGAAAGTTATAACCGCCATCGAGTGAGGTTCGTCTTATGATCCTTGCGATTGGGTCTGGAGCTTTTTTATTCGTCCGTGAGCCTCTCCGATTACCCGCACAGCTTGAGCCAGAGGGAAACCAGCGAGCAATATGTACTCATGCACGCACGTGTACAGAGTGCAAAATACACGTTCGTCATATACATATATATATATATGTAATACGTGGTATACGCACGTTGCGGTCACGCGGGTGATTAATCTTGCGGATGCGGCATGCGTGCGCGTTGGCTCAGTCTCGCCGGCGACCGTTCGGCTCTCACACACAAAATCTTACCGAGCGCACGAGCGAAATCTTCGAGACTCGAGGATATTGTTTCTTTTATGCACTTTGCCTTTTGCGCGGTACGTGCGCGAGTGCCCACGCTTTTATCGACTGTCAAATATATATACATATATTTTCTAATTTTTTTTTTCGTATTAGGTAGTAAAAAAAACTCACAAAAAAATTCAAATGAAACTAACCCAAAGAAGCAATATATTGGAAAAATCAGAAGTCAGAAGAAAAACTTTTTAGAAGTTTTTCACGATTTTTTCGTAGAAGTTTGGGGTTTCGGGGGAAATTAATGGTAGATTCGTGCTCAGGAGATAAAATTACATCGAAATAGACCGATAGAAAAAAAATATTAAAAATCCAATTTTTTTTCGATTTTCGGGAAAAAAAGTTCTTTTACTGAAACGTCGGTAACTTTTTCCCCTTTAGGATTTGGCACTCCACTCTGTGCTTAATCTCTTTGTTATGATTTTTTCTTCAAAATGCTTTTTTAATCATTAAAATCCGATGATTTTTCGATTTTTGGCAGAATTTCAAAGTTGGACCATCGATTTTTGACAATTTTTCTATACATACCCCTTTGCCTCTTTTTTTGGGATTTTTCAAGTGGTCTTTTCGGGAAAACTATGCGAGATATCGATACGAATCCAACGCCATTATTTAAGTCAGGCAAAAACCTTTTCCAAACCCCCCCAATGAATCTCAATCGCACAGAAAACTCTCGCTCTACGACCTTTTGAAATATCGTGATTTTTGAGATTCCGGAAATGTGGCCGGGAAAGTCGAAAAATATTTTTTTCCGTTTTTAAACTCTTCAAAGGGTCTATATCATCAGCAATTTTCCGCTGATTACGAATATGCCCGAGTTTTTCCCGAAAGTGCAAAATTAGACTGAGAAAATGCGAAAAAACTTTCTAGAATATTTGTTTCGACATTTTTCCCTAGAAATGAAGAGTTCAATGAGAATTAAATTGTGGATTTGTCTTCAAGGTAATAAAATACATCGACTTGCAAAGTGCACAAGAGCCCTTATCAAAATTAATATCAATTCAGCGAACTTTTGACACGTGTAATATACGCAACGAGCGTTTGCACGTGTGGACATATTGGGTACGAAAAAAGTGCTCGGAGCAAGTTCAGTATTAGGTTGAGTAAAGTACTGACCACATAGGCGTGGAGAATAATATCTCTTATTCACTTGGTTTCGCAAGCTCATTCACTGGGCCGTTTCTGGCCGAGGGTAGCTCTGCTATTCCCGACGTCCCACACGGTTGCTCCGCGACTTGGGTAATAATCCATCATTTATATTAATTGCGCCCGGTACTGTGGTTCTACCCTAACGGCTAGGCGGAGGCGCGGACCTGGTGGTATAAACGATATCGTTGTGTTTCCTCGGAGATTCTGCTCGCGCGGAGACAGTGCGCGCAAACGCCAACAGCTATTGCGAGACTTGTACCGCGCCCGGAAACTTCATAAATTTTAATTAACTTAACACGATCGACCACGCGCACTCGCGCCCCGATCTCTGTGCCACCGTTTCTCGACCCTGCGCCTTATTCGCCAAAGCCTGGTTGCATCGTCGCGTTCACCCACCCGCGATTTTCAAACAATTGTTTCGCTTTGTTTGAAGTTCATATTTCCCCATATATCGATATTTCGATAGATCGATATTTTCGATACTTCGATAGATCGATATTTTCGATACTTCGATAGATCGATATTTTCGATACTACGATAGATCGATATTTTCGATACTTCGATAGATCGATATTTTCGATACTTCGATAGATCGATATTTTCGATACTTCGATAGATCGATATTTTCGATACTTCGATATTTCGATATTTCCTGTAGTTCGATTTTTCTGATAGATCGATGTTCCGATTTTTTCGATGTTCCGATACTTTTTATATTTCGATATTTCGGATAGTTCAATACTTTGGATATTTTTATGTTTCGATATTTTCAATATTTCTGATCGTTCGATTTTTTTTCGATATCTCGATAGTTTTGATAATTCGATATTTTCAATGTTTCCATTACATTCGATATTTCAATATTTCGCCAAAGGTTGGCAAAAAATTTCCAAAGAAGCCAGCTGGACTCGAATGAACAAGAAAACCAAAAATGATAGATATATCCCCTTAGCAACGTATCGTAACTCAACCAGGTTAACGTCCCTCTGAACACCCGTTTTTCTACATAATCAATAATATCGAAAACAATAAGAACAGTACAAACGAATCAATCGTATTTCCTAATGAAGAACCCCCATGGAACTTCATCCAAGAAACTGTTAACCAATAATTAAGTCCGTATTACGAATCTCCAGACGTGATCTTCCAACGATATTTCTGGCTGCTCGAATGGAAGCAAAACAGCAATAACAACAACAACAACAAAAAAACAAAAATCTCACTCGTGTAATCGATCGATGCAGAGATTGCGAGGATTTCAGAAGAATGAAAAAAAAAAGGGGGGAAAATAAATAAAGCTGGTAGATATTAAACCCTAGCTTCGGAGGACGTGTGGAACTCGAAGGACACAAAACGAAGTAACCAACGGAAGACAGTAAAGCTGGTTTTGCATGCGACACGAGAATACGAGATCGAATAAGCGGGGTGGCTCGAGAAGGGACGAGGCGAACGAACGTTTGGCTCTGTTTGTGTGCGATAACAAGCGGTTGCCTTCGAGCAATTAGGACAGGAAGCCATCTCGGCCTGATGATATGTTGCTCGGTGCTGTTGCTCCTGTTCTTCTGTGATAGGTATACAAGACGAGGATTCCTAACAGCCTTGATTCAAGGACGACCGGACGATTATTATTACTATGGTATACCGATCATTATATCGAATCGGATGGTGTAATCAGCTCCCGTGTTTATGGGTCGACCATATTTTTTCCACCATTCATCTTTTCAGCTCCAGACTTTGTTCCATTTGCGTGTGGACCTATAAGTAAACTAGAGGAAAAAGAAACTCAACAAGCTTCCACGTAATTGTTCCAGCTTTTCATTCTCATTGGTGAAGACGGTTCTACGAATGTTTTTATTTCAATTACGTTTCTTCATGGTTAGGTTCGCTGAGGACAATTGGAGCTGGAAAAACGTTGAACCTCAGGGTAAAGAACTTCACTGTTATTTATTGCACGTTGCACAAGGAAGACCACCGTTGGAGTATCAGATTTGCTTTATGTTTGTAGAATGGACTCTGGACGAAGTCTTACTGGACTTCTCCAGCAGGCATACCGGAAATGGGCTCATCTGTACCTGGTGCTTCTTCAGGTTAACACTTCACCATCCCATGCTCCAAGTTCATCCGCGAGCTACGTTGTTTCACGTAGAAAGATCAACGGTCGTTCAACTTTAATGGAAACTCTTCTAGGTCCAGCTGTAGGGTTGTTGATCTTTTCTATCATCATAGAATGGATATCCAGTTGTAATAATCTTGAAGCTAACATTCTTGACTTCGCAGCAATCGAAACCCAATTTTTCGATGGGTCGGTTCGTATTTTTCTTTGATTTCTGATGAGAGATTTTCCATGATCCGTCCATGATGGAAATCATAAGAGCAGTTGGCTGGTACCATTCTTTCTGGAATTTGCCGTCCCAGCTCGTTTACAATAGCGAAGACACCGCCGACTCCGTGGCTTCCATTATTGAAGGCGTTTCAGCATCGGTAAGATCTACCAAACAGGATGATTATTACGATACCGCAGAAGTTCTGGGATTATTACGGTCGGACCGCAACAACGATGAGACGCCATGTTCGAATTCTCGGTCCTTCTGAAACTTCTCACCGTTCACCGGAGTAAACAACTTCGGGATCCGGGCAACTTGGTATTTTTCCCTTTCTCACTCGCATCGGATCATTGAGCTCTGACGAACCGGTCTACCAGAGCCGTAAAGTCCACCCGGCTCTACGTCTCTCTGCGTTATTGCGCCGCTGATTTTGAGTGCAACGACTCCGGACTCTGATCCTTTCGGAGAGTCTACTGGCGCAGCCAATAGGTAAAAAAGTTCGCTCAATAATCACCTGAGAATTCGATTCTACCTGATAAACTGAAACACTTAATCCGATAGCTACGTAACAACTGCTGTCTCATCATAATGGATAAATGATTCAGTGGTGTTCGGAACTTCATCTTGTCCTGCAGCTAGACATGAAATCGTGTGGACAGAGTTAATCTTTTGGACAGCCTTGATGGTTATTCAACAGGAGTGTAAACTATTTGAATTGGAAATGAGCACGAATCCAGACGTCTATCAAGTTCAAACGACTGGCGAAGCCCAATGAACACTTCGCCAACCATTAGCATCAAATCCATCATCAGGATACCCAGAAATCTGTCATTCTGCTTCATCTCTAATCTCTAGGGTACACCAGTACTTTATGTAGCTTCACTATCTAAATCGAAAATTGGCAAAGTGTAAGAATGCAAGTGGCTGTTAAGATCTACATTACGCCGTAATCGATTATCTTCAAATCCAACATCAGTAGTGTCTGAAATCTTCTCATCTTTATTCTCTATCAATACAGCAGGCAGCTCAATACAGCTGCTTATTTGTCAACTTCGATTATCCACTATCAGGCATACTACGCTTTCATCCAGTGAATATCAAACTTCAATGATAGTTGTTTCACTAGACATTCTCGAAGATCCATTTTTCTGGAGATTTCCAGGCGATTCGGTGACGCGGGTTCTGGAATCGGTGATCGTAGGGCGTTAGCGATTGAGACGAAGCGATAGGGCAATCACTCGATTCAGGAGTTAATGAGACCGTATGGGATATATATTCCACTCGCTCTAACACCGCTATCGCTTGTGCGGTCACGTGGTTTAATCTGCCTCGTCCGGTCGAGTCTCGGGTAAACAGCGTCCTTCATCCTACCGGATAGCCCACATAGCATCACGAATGGCACAAGCCCGCACCACAAGTAATCGAGACACGGAGTAACGTCGAGTACTAGCCGGCGGTGAAAACCGTCCGGTTTATGCTGTTGCTTCGAAGATGAGTAACACGGTTCTCTCTTCAAAGCGCCAACGTTCCACTACGATTCCACTTTAAAATCACATCGGTGGCATCGAATATCGTGGCCAAGCCACGTACTCGTTTCCAACTCGAGGCGAAATTACGCGCCTCCGAGTAATTAACATCCGCCACGATCAAAGCAGCCTCGTATACATCGCGCTCTTGCACCCGGCGAATTTACGAAGTCAACGAGTCCAACATGTGCGATCGGTACAGCAGGGACAGAAACGGAAGGGAGGCGTAGAGCCAGTTGGATAGAGATGAAGATGGGGAGAATGAGACGGAGGGACTGAGAGCGAATAATCTAAGCGAGGGGGAAGACCTCTCTTTCGACTTGTTTATCCTCACTTGGCTCGCTATAGAAGGGGAAGAAGAGGAAGGTCAATGACCAACAGTCAACTCGGCGATACTGATATGAGACAGGATCGTCGTTATTGCTCGGTCTACGTCGGGAGGTCCATTGGTTCGTCCATCATCGTAGGGGTCTCGTGGCAGTTCTCGATCCTACTTTACTCTTCACCCAAACACCCGGATCATCGACTACGACCTAGCCATCATCATCGAATGCACTGGACAGTCGACAAGCAGCCAGTTCTTTTCGTCCAATCGTTCATCACTGCTAAGTTTCAATGACCAAACTATCTCTCGAATCTTCCATGAAAAATCACCAGATTCTGAATTGCGGCTTGGCAACCCTCATCTGGAAAGCTCATAGCATATTTCTTCAAGATTCGTTTAGCCATAGCAGAACTACACAGCGTCCGATACCGGAAAAACGCTGATTCTAGACAAGCCTCCCAAACCCAAACATGATACCATTTTACTCCGCAGGAAAGTCCCAAAATATGGTGCTGCAGTCATCAAGGAGTCTCAGCAGACATTACTTATTCAAAAGTCAGTTCAGCTAGAAAAACCAATCTTCGCAACGAGGTAAAAAGTCAAACATAGTCAAATCACGACACCAGCACAAATCAGGTAGCCCACAAATCTTGCTATCCGGTGATGGGAACTTAACCAATTGGTCTACTTGGCGCATGTTCCATCAGGCATCTTTGATTCTTCCGGAGCAAGAAAAAAAAAGGTTGGTGGTTGTCGGGTTTGAGAATCACTGAAAGTTAGAAGGCAGTGGGAACAGCAGCAGAAGCACCAGCAGCAAGCCTCGGTTCAGAAGCGAAGAGAAGAACGTCGGTTCTACGCGAAGCTGTTTACTACGAAGGAGGCGAGGCGAGGCGTGTCGTTGAACCTTCGGCTGCTGGTGCTTGCTCTTGGGACTGTAGTATCCCCGGGTGGAGAGGAGCGCCAAGAAGGCCAAGCAGAAAGCAGAAAGCACACAAGCGCGCGGGCCAGGCGTCAGGCGTGCCCCTCTCGAAGCCTTCTAGCTTGTGCTCATTCGTTACGTTTCTCCTTTGCCAGCTCATCGTTCCTTTCGTTTCTTATCCTTATCTCGCTTCTTCACTTGATCTTCTTGCACGCCTCTTCTTCTCCCTCCTCTTTCGCTCAAGTTCAACTTTTCATTTGTTCCTTTTTTATCCGTTCTTTTTCCCTTTTCATTTTCTTCGTCCTCTGTACTTTGCCCTTTCTCTCGCCTCCTCACTTCCTCCGTTTCTTCTTCGGGGACTGCTGAAAGGAACTTCTGCCTCTCGTTCTCCTCGGTTCTCCCTCATTGACGCGTCTACCTACGCACCGTCTAGGCACTGCAAGAGAGATGGAAAACCTGCACGATAAATTAATAGGGTATCCCTAATAGAAGTCCTTCAAGAGCTTATTTGACGATTTTCTGATTGGGAAAGGTCTTGAAACTTACCCATGAAAAACTGCTGGTCGTTTTTTCTGCACCTTTCCAAGCTACTACCGTATGATTCTTCATTGATGATCAGGAGAAAGATGAAACTGTCGAAAAAATGAATCTTTTTGATCATCCGGTTGTTTCTCTTGGAGGATTGTCTATGGACCATCAAGAATCTCTAGCTTGTTTCTTTCTGGATTATGATTAGGTTAAATTAGCCCAGGTTAGTAAATGGTAGAACTGGACACTTTGTAACATAGTTAAATATTTTTCTTTCAGGAAATATCGAAATTTACAAATCGTGAAATCCAGTATTTTCCCTAGATTTCTTCAAGCCTACATACTGACCAGCTGATTTCGTTGGACGCCATCTTACGAACTACCAGGTGGAAGTGGATTTGGAATGTTTGGTCCGGAAATGAAAAGAAAAGTGTCTTCGATTTTCCTTCTTGATGGCCAGCCTCTTCAATCGAACTCCGTGATCAACGTGATGGATTTCACGAGGGTTTTCATGACGAAGTAATGACCTTCGCTGATGGATTTCTCATTGACAGATCGAACTGAAATTGGTAATGGGGAGTTTTGTCTTCGGGAGATTTTCCCATGCGTGAGTCCGCATCTGTGTCTGATACAGAACTGGCGAGTGGCCAAGGCACTTTCGTCCAACGAGCGTGATATCGCTCCCATAACTTCGTCAAGCCCACGGATGTATCCATACCGCGATCCTTTTTTTCCTCGCCCTCGCTCTTCTGTCCTCCGCTCGTTCGGTCAAACGCGAGGCTCAATCTTGTCTTTCAGCATCCGCTCAACTAACAAGCGATCCTCGACGCGGGGAGAGAAAACTCCCGAGGAAATGAGCGGCGATAAATATCTCCGCGTTACTGCCGCGAACGCAGGTGCGGAATTGGAACGAAATAATTGCTCCGCTGTCAAAACACCCTGGTCACTGACACCATGAAATAACTCCTTAACGTTGCAACGTAAAACGACCTGTTCAGGATTTTTTGAATTTCTTCGTCGAGGGCAGTTTCGGGATATTAAATAATTTGTCATCGGGAAAACCCAAACGGAACCCGATGGTTTTTCATCTTTAATTGCACGTAATTTTTTGCACTGCAATTATTTTAATAAATTATACGCAATAACAATCGTTGCAATTACTGCTATTATTTATTGCACTCATTGCAAAGATTAATATTATTTATCAATCTTTAAAACGAGCGCAATAAACAATAGCAATCGTTGCAGTGTTTTCCATAAATAATATTAATCGTAATCATTGCAATAAATAATTGCAATAATAGCAATAAATTATTGCAATGATTGCAATGAATATCTGCAATAATTGCAATAAACAAAAACAATCATTTTACTGATCGCGATAAATAATTGTAGAATGAAGATTACGCAATTATTAATAGCAATAATCCTTAAATATTTTATTATTAATTTTATTAATATCATTATATAGTGTTGTTAGTTTATTGGTTTTATTAACTAGTTATTTTCTCTAATGCAATTTATTTAATTTCATTAATGCAATTACTTCAATTTCATTCATAGAAAATTACAGCATAATTATTACAATAATAAAATCCAACATATTTAGTCGTCTGTAACTTATGGTTAATTTACAATCGCCCAAAAAAATCTCTACTGATTTCTCGCAAAAATGTCTGAACCTTGATTTTTTCCTGAAGACGTTTTCTTTCTTTGAAACCGTCTTTAGGAACCATTTTTTTTTAAAGAAATATTGATGGCCAAAGATGCTTCCTGCTACAGGATTGGATTTACCTTCAACGTGGATCGTACATAGAAATGAGACGCAAGCGGGCGGATTATAATCTGCTATGCTGTTAACTCGATTTGCATCTCTCAGTACGAGCGTAGAACGTATGGAGTATCCACTCAATGCTCCCTGCTCCAATCTATATTGCTTTCGAGCTCAGTCGCTTCTACCGTTTCGTTTTTACGATGTACAAGTACGTAACACGTTCTTTTGGGTACACGTATGAATATACGTTCATGCTTTCATATTTATATCCATGCGGAAGAAATGGTGACTTCGAGGACATTATATTTCGACGACCTTCGTACTCGTGTATCGTCCCTGTATTCAACGTTACGTACAATCCAATATGACGGAGTTAGTATAATTTAATTGTCGATTTTTTATATTTTTTAAAATTATTTTTTCATTTTTTTATAATTCGTATTCAAAAATTTATCCTATTTTTTTGTATTTTAAAATCTTGGAAAATTAATCAATTTTTTGTTAAGAGATTTGCTATATTTTTATAGCCATCATTTTCTGGGAATTTATTATTTTCTTATCAAAAGTATAGCGATAAAGGTATCACACATCTGCGAAGAAAAATTTGAGGATTTCAATAAATATTTATTTTCATTGGATTCCAACGATGGAGCCTTTAATCTCATCAATTTATCAGCGATCATTTTATAACATTTTATTATTTTCATATCTGAAATATGGAAATAAAAATAGCTTACATCTGCCAAGAGAATTTTAAGGATTTCAATAACCATTAATTTCTATTGCTTTCCAACGATACATCGTAACATCCTGATATCTTGGAAATCACATTTCGATAAATTTAAGTTTTAAAAAAAGTCAGGAAAATTTATTTACTTTTGAGTTTATTGATACCAAAACATTACCTTAGTTGCGAATATATATAGAAAAATTACGAAAGTTTTATTTGAAATTAATTGAATAAAATAATAATTTCAAATAGTAATTGCAATGCTTTTAATACAAGCGTATCTTCAACTAGCGATTGCAATAAATCCAATGAAATTGTAATTCCAAATGACAATTGTAATGAATTTAATGAAACTGTATTTCCAATTTGCAATTGTAATTAATTCAATGAAAATATGTTTGTGAACGCGCTATGTACGTTTCCTTTTTCCCTTTGCGTCACAAGATAGAAAAGGTACTCGTCGAGTAGTGAGGGAACTTATCAAATGGCGCGTCGAATAAACGATCGGATTGCGTGTGGTATCGTTCGATTCAGCGAAATAAAAAAAATTTTCGGTTGGCTGATGAGAGGGAAAGAGAAAGAGAGAAAGAGAGAGAGAGAAACAAAAAAATAAAGAGACAAAGAGAGAAAGAGAAAAAAAGAAAAAGCGAGAGAGTGAAAGAGGGAGAGAAAGAGAGAAAGAGAGAGAGAAACAAAAAAATAAAGAGACAAAGAGAGAAAGAGAAAAAAAGAAAAAGCGAGAGGGTGAAAGAGGGAAAGAAAAAAAGAAAAAAAGGTAGAGAGAGGAAGAGAGTGAAAAAGGGAGAGATGAATAAAATGGGCCAGAGAGAAAAAGAGAGAAAGAGAGAGGGAGAAGGAAAAAGAGAGAGATAAATAAAATGTGAGTGAAAAAAAGAGAGAAAGAAAAAAGGGAGAAAGAGAGGGTGAAAAAGGGAGAGAGAAAGAAAATGAGAGAGGGAAAAAGAAAGAGGGAGAGGGGATGAGAGAGATAGAACGAATCAAAGTGCAGTAAGGGACGAGGATCCCAGATCGATGAAAGAGAGTGGGAGAGTTTGATGCGCTGGATCGGAATTCCAACTGGGTGCCTCTTGTCCGAATTCATCGTTGATGCTCGCGAATCGGTGAGCCGGGTTGTGGACTCTCGTACACCGGATTCCCCTCCATGCTTTGACCGTTACCGTAATAAAAGGCAATCATCGACGATTATGCGGCTGCCTGACGCGCCGGAGTTTCGTACGTCAATCCCGTGTGTCACCCCTCTGGTATCTCGCATCAACGAAATATACACACATCTATACGAAAGGGCTAGGTATGAAAAGTGATATTTCGTCGATTGTTGACTTTGAGGACGGTCCCGTTAATAATTCACGAAGTCCAAATTCTTCGTCAATTCCCAATGTCCTTGAAATCCTCGTAATATCAACGCTTACGTATTTCCACTGAATGTTACTTCCGGGACCATCAAGGACTCAGAAATAAACGATTCGTTTAAAAAGAAATTGAAGAGCGTTCATAAAAGAACCACACGCGCTGATAGTCAACGTTACATAGATATAACGGTGTAACGCCGGAGCGGAGATGGAACGATCCGCAACGTCAATTTTCGTTCCACGCTGCTTTTACCGCGAACCGATATTAAATGTTTGCAGGCAATTCCATCGTAATAGCTATCCCCCGATCCCGTTTCGAAACCTATCGTCGCTTCTTCAACGATGCCCTTTTTTTCACCACAGTCTCCACCTGGACAGGGAAAGGCAAGAGACGAGAGGGGGGGGGGGGGGGGTTTTTCTTTACAGGGACAGCCTACTGTACATCCGAACCCCCGCGTGTACGAAATTCTCCGGGACGAAGAATCGCTGACAGACCTGGAGAATGTCAAAATGGTAATAAACGCTCGGAGTTGGGGACAGGTTTCTGTTTGTCGGCGTTCCAGGTTCTTTTTACTTTTTCCCTGATGAGAGTATTGCGACGAAGAGATAATGATAAGAAGTGCACACAATTTGGATATATTTGATATATTGAATAATGATATATTGAATAATATATTAAATGATATATTGAATAATATATCATTGATTTAATTCATTGATTTGATATATATATAATGAATTTGAATTCAATCTCTGGGATAGAAGAAATGGATATAATTTATATGATATATTGAATTTATATAATTGATATGACGAATTAAATAATATATAATTGGTTTAATTGATTGATTTGATATATATAATATATTTGAATTCAATCTCTGGGATAGAAGAAATGGATATAATTGATATGATATATTGAATATATATAATTGATATGATAAAGTAAATAATATATAATTGATTTAATTGATTGATTTAATATATAATATATTTGAATTCAATTTCTAGGATAGAAGAAATTAATAACAGAATAACCTTTCGTTTTTTGATACTTTTACTTCGTCAAAAAATAAATAAATAAAAGCTTTCAGTTTGCTCATACGTATAATCATTTTTTAGTATAAAATGAAAAAAAGAGAATTAACACAGTGAATAAAACGTTTTTTCTACCGTCGCAGCCGCGAATTCTCAAAGGAACCAAAGTCCATTTTTTTTTGTTCGGAAAATAAGAAAATTGTAGGAATTTTATCCCGTTCCAATTAGGTGGTTAGTTGTTATTCCTGTGAAGTTTTTTTTCGCTCGACACTTCGAGTCCGTGCAGGACCGCGTGACAAAAAATGTTCGCTCTTAATGCGAGCACGTGGAAAAACTTCCGCGTACAACGGTTCACACGCTTTGAGCCTGGCACGCAATATTAGCGATTATTTTGTAACGGCAAATATATTTCTCGCGATATGCGACCGAAAGCTGAATTATTCAATAAGGATATACGCAAGTGCCTAATGATCCTTCGTATTCCCTCGCGGGCTTTTACAATCTCTTCCCTTTCACTTGTCGCGATTCCCAGTTCCCCAGAGTATCCCCAGTGTTTTTCCCCTCCCCTCTTCCCTCTCTCGCCCTCACTTCCTCGCAACACGAGGGCACAGGGAAACTGAGCAAAACCACGTATCGTCTTATCAACGAAATATATAAAGATCGAGGTTCTTAAAAATATATAAAAGACTGCGCCATAACTCCAAAAACATTCGAATCTAATTTTCCCAGAAACGATGAAGTTTCCTGGAAAATATCGAGTATAAGGCCCTCGAGAATTGTTAGACAAAGAGCTTGATGCTTTTACCTAAGATTAAAAATGATTAATCTCTGAGAAAAGTTCGTTAAAAAATGTCTCGTTCTCCTGAGTCAAGGACTACACAACTTCTACTGTATCTTAAGCACTTTTTCTCAGCAGTCACCCATCCGAGTAATGCTCCTATCAAAAACGTCCAGAACATCGAAGACTTCTAGTCTCTTTTGCATCCACAGCACTGATAATCGACATTAGACGCAACCAGGAACATCTGGACGTAGAAAAAGACCAGTAGCACCCTATGAGGGTACAGAGGCCCATATGCCTCAAACGTCGCACTACTGGCTAACTTCTATACATTTGGGTTTTTCTAAGCTTCGAAAAAGACGGAATTTTCGGGAAATATCGATTTTCAAAGTTTTTTCGAGTTGCACGGTAAATGCTGATGAAACGGTAGCCAATAAATCGAAACGGACTGCTACGAGGTATGAATTATTCTGGAGAAGGCAGTCCACCAGAATTCTAGAGTACCGGAGTATCGAGGGTTTGTTCCCACGACGTCTCATAACGCGTAATCAATAATTAATTACATCGCACCAGCGCACCTCACCTGATGACCGGGAATACCTTTACTCAAAGATCCCAACGCGGAGGTTCGATTTCGAGCAAGGCTTTTCTAGGATTCTCTCTGTGTTGATACTGGCACACCGGTCGTACTTGTGGAGTCGACGAGTCAAGAGATGCCTGGGACCGGTCTGTGTCCACAAGCCAGAGTAAACCTTCAACGGACGGATTGAGACAGCAAGAAGATGAAAACCTCCAATGGGGACTGAAGGCGGAAGAGGAGAAGGGAGGGGGGGGGGGAAGTTCTCTCCCACTCTACACAAACGTGCACATCTCGACACACATAAACGTCATACGAGATAACCAGTCCTGCAAATACGAGTGCATCCATCTCCGCTTGTGGACCCACTTTTATACCTACACCTAGATGTTTGATGATGTTCATATATGAACTTGGCTCTACCTAGGTTTGCTCTTCTCAGCTAACTCCTCCGAGCTCTGTATCACTCTCGGAAATTCCACGTGTATACGATTAAACTGTTAATTATGTCGACAAGCATCTATCCCATGTTCATCAACACCGCAGACGTCTGCGGTCTCGATATTACCTCACTGAAATCAAGAATCCACCTTCAGTCGAATACGGTATGTTACTGGTCCTGATTCGTGAGCTTTTCAATGGGGATCATCTGTTTGGGTTTGTTTGGGCTTGTCTGGGTTGGTGCTGATTCATGAGCTTTTCAATGGGGATAATCTGTTTTTGATTTATGGATCCTTTTGGATGGTCACTGATAATTTTTATTGGAAAATTTTACTTGGTTACTTAATGAAACTCCCTAAGCAATAGTACAGTCTTTGTAATCACTAGGATTGCCTTTTTCACATTCGTGGATAATACTTGTTTATGCTGGAATATCCTTTGGCGTTGTTGTTGAAATGGAACATTGCAAAATGTTCGATTCTTTATTATCATCGGTCAGATAAATAGTTTTCTTGGGTTTTAACAAATCCTGGAATTGAACGTACCAAGGAACCTTTTTGCAGGCTCGAACGCGAGTGGTTTGTGGATTTTGGTGAAGGATGAAATACTGACGACTCGGGCTAATTAAAAGGATTAGAGTATTTCGTTTTTTAATTTTTAGATGGTATTTCTGGAAAGAAATTTTTCCAGTTTTCTAAATTGTTGAAAAATGTTGTTAAAAACTCAAAATTAAATCAGCTCACCAAGAAATACTTGTTATGTCACATTTTTGACAATTATTATTAGAAAATGAAGATTTTCGTTATAATTATAGTGAATATAAAATATTATTTTTATAAATTCATTAAGATAAAATACAATTCAATTTGAATCCTCTTTAATTTATAAAAACTGAAAAAAATCTTAAAAATGATTTCCTAGTTCTTACTAAGATCATAAAAATGTGCTTATTCAAATCAATAATTCCCAAATTAACAATCATCACCATAAAGTTTATTTTTCATAAATTGAATAAAATAAAATTGAATTTAATATCTCTTCGTAATCGCTGTCCTTTAAAACGTCAAACGACAGCAAACCATGAATCCAAGAATCCAACAAAGTAGCTTTTCGTGGCAAAATTTCAAACTGTTCGCATCGATCTTCGGCAACTTTTAATACAGCGTGGATGCGCGTACGTTTATACGAGCTGTTGACGCAGAGAGGCGATGAAGAGGGTTATATTTATAAGCTTACGTTGGAAGCGACCGTCGAGATGGGTTTGCGCCACGATTTTAGTGCTCTCGGGAGTAAACCAAAAGGATTCTAGGAAAGCTGAGCTTTAGCAAAGTCTGGTTGAATAAAAGAGACGAAAGCTTTAGCTTAGTAATTCCGTTCTTGGTATCGAAGAAATCGCAATGACATTTTCATTATCAGCAGAAAATTACATCACCAATTAAGCAGCTTCAAATGATTCGTTCATGAAAAGCTCAGGAGTTAAAAAAAGGATTTCTTGATGACGTATGACGTAAAGACAAATGGCAAGCCGTCCAACTCTTCAAAGTGGATCGATATCGAAACGAAAAATCCTCAGAAACGTCTTACTCAAAGCAGACTTTGCAACGCGAATGAATTTGTATGTTATTACCGCGAGGAGAATTCCTGATGGATCCTGGGGTTAGCAGCTTAATCCCAATTACATTAAATTTGCTCGTCAATTATGATTTCCCTGTTAATTGGCGAAAGTCAAAGGTCACGCAACGGGAATATTTCTCGTCACGCACCGTCGAGATCGTGGCTTACGTGCCAGCGTAGTCTCTTCCAATTCTTGTTCCCCTGCTGTGAGAGCTCGAGAGGAGGCCCCCGGAGATCACCAGTTCGGGACTACCAAAGAAGAAACGTCGGCCACTTCCTACCCGTGATTTAATTAAAGGATTATGTTAATTGATTAAGTCTCGAGTACGTATTCGAGTGTAGCAAGAAGAGAGGAGAGAACCTCTTCCTTCTCTGACTCTGATTATACAACTCGAACGATAAAAACCTCCGGCCACGATAAAAGATTGAACATATGGTCCACCGAAATATCTCTGAGCGTGGACTCGACGTTTCTTTTTCGTACGTTTTTCACATCGAAGGGTTGAATAAAAATGAATATTTATATTCGGATTGTAATTATGCAAATTGCACTCGTTTAATTACAACCAAAGTCAAGTTAGTGCTTTCTCTTGGACTCGGTGAACGAACAAGATCTTCAGGATATCGAAAAAAAAAGATGGACTTGAAGTTTCCAGAGTTGAAAAGTAACGATCTATTTTTTACTTATTTTTATGAATATTCCAAACGATATTAGACATGTTTACGTTGCAGATAGCTGTATGAAAATCCTGAAAAGTGAATGTGTGAATTTCAGAGTTAAGATCAACGAAGATAATTAGGGAAGTTGAAAAAAACGATTATTTGCCTTTTCTATCAATTATGCAAAAAGTGACCTGGTCGTTTCGCTGAAAGAAAAATGTTGGAAGAGTACAATAGATACATTAGTTACCTCCGTAATCTCCATGGGAATAAAAAGGACTGCAATAATGAAACGCAACGTTGATTGCGAGCCACAAAGACCCATAACTAAGAACCAAAAGGAGGTCGAGAGACCTCCAGGTAAGGCTCTTACATAAATATTATCAGCTTGGTGGACACGGAGGGTGAATATCACTTCGAGCTCAGCGAGAACACCATTCAAGGCTAACGACCAAGCACCTTTCACCCTGTCGATGTGAGCTGACAAGATCGTGTCATATAAACAGAGAAAAAAAGATCGCAAAAGGCAATGACGAAAGAAACTGCTCACCAGTCTTTATCAGGATCCGGGAATGGATAACGTGCGATATTCAATCTCCTTAAAATGCTAAGTGAAGCTGTTGCCATCTTCTGGTCTACCATAAAAAAAAGTGCTTGAAATCCAGCCCAAAAGAACTACCAACTGCCTAGCCTCTAACCTTTCGCCTAGAAGAACAAATTTCTGGCGATAAAAAGTGTCTACTGTCTTGGAAAGTTCAATTGGATCATGCTGATAGATGACTACAGCTGATTGCGTGAAGGAATCTAGGATAGCAATGAAAACTGCGAATCCAGTGGCGTCTGCCATGTTTATCAGGATAACGTTGATGCCAGGATGTAGTTTTAGCTCTAAGCCAAAGCCTTTTCCAGTTTGGATGCCTGTGACCAAACTTTTGGTACCTGGTAAGCTGGATATAATCAAGCTCGGTCGAAAAGTCATGCTGGCTTGGAGATACTTCGATAACTGATCGCCCTGCACTGATTTCTGTCAAAATGGTAGTCCAATAGGGTTCCAACAAAAATGTCTTGCGCAGTTTATCCTCTGTAGCTTTCTTTCGGATAGGATTGTCAAATCCATCATCGGAACAAAGGCTTTTCATTTCTGAGTTATACCGACACTTTCTTTTTTCCCTAGCGTTTCTAACAATGATTTACTGGCAAAATATGTTGACGTTGACCAGATCGATTATCGCGATTGCCCACAAGCCGCGTTTCGATCTTTCGTCAATTAGGTATTTCGTATACCGTCACTATTAGGATATCGCTGCGTTATCAGGATACGTAAGCGTGAAGATCTTGGAGAAAGGCTTATTGGTCGCAAGCACTCAAGCATACGACCTAAAAAGATAAGTGCACTCATCTGTGCACTTAGGGGTCTACGATCAAGACTCCTTCGTTGGTGGCTCGCCCAACCCTCCAGCATCGGCGAATCTCTCCGGAGACATACTTTTGCGTCGCTCCGTTGATAGTTTCTTGATACGGTTAGAGGAGTCAAGGAAAATATTGTTAATGTGACGATCGCGAAGCTAGGCCTTGATAGCTGGACGTAACGATAAGAAAGACGATCATCCTCGTGTGTGGCCGGTCATTTCTTTACGGTTTCTTACTCCTGGTCGAGTCATTTCTTATCGCAATGAGAAGTCTCGAGCACATGGTCAAGTCCGTTCTAGGAGTCTCCAATCTACGCCTCATCACTTTTCCGACACTCTTATCGACCAGTACCTTTCGTTCAAAATGATCCCACTGCGTCTAATGACCTAGTCCCTCTGACAGGTCAATACATTTGTGGAAAACGGTTGACACTCTCCAAGATAGTCGGACTTGGCACGGTTCATATTTTTGCTTCCTGATACTCCAAGTTCGTCGTTATTGTCATCATTGGTGATTTTCTACTTAAAGAGCGAGGGTCCATCATTTCGTCGAAGCTTTTCTCGTCATTCAGCCTCTATCCTCTTTTTATCCATTTCTATCCAACCCTTTTATCCATTTCTATCATCAGTATCCTATCAATCCTACTGAAACATAGACCTAGAAATCCTATCTACAACTTCTTTCTCCTAATATCAGGTGTAGTCAAAAGAAATCCATGATTTTTCGGATAGCTTTAGTTATCTGCATCTCTCGTTGTGCAAGTCCGATCGGGTTATACTAGATGGCGTAGTAAAATGAGATTTCGTACTGTACAAGCTTTTGCGTGAGTTTTGTGGTTGGTAGTCTCACGAAAAAAAATGGATTTCTTTTTTCTATATCTGAAATCATTTTTAAATATCTTTTACAAATCCTATTTCCACCATTTCCCTACAATTCCAACCTCCAACTACTTCCTACGATTCCTACCTCCAACATCCAGTCTACAACTGAACACAGCTGCACTATGGGGTTGTGATTACCTATTTTTCAAAATAAATGATACTTTGGTGATGCAGTTATCCAGAATAGCCTAATACAAAATAAGCCAAATAGCTTGTCCACAATAAGCCTAAATGGATTTTCATTGGATAGGATGAACTCTTCTTCACTTGTGGTGGCATCAGGCATCCAGGAATCGTAGAGGTTTTTAACGCGTAGGATATCGGGTTTATGTAACCCTTCTTTGATGGAAAACGATAAGTTGCATTGGCAGTTGCGTCCTTTTCTCCCACTGCACCTTTCGGCCTCAGCTGGACCTGGATTGAAGCCATAAATGTCAATTAACGGAATACGAAATATAACCGTGGAATAGTGATTGATTTTGCGCTAAGAAAAGCCGGTACTTATAGCTCGCGTGTGGATTCCATATAAACATCAATACAAGCGTTTGGTACTGGAATCTCGAGTTTACCAGTCTACCGCCTCTTCACCTGCATCGGGAAACACCTGTCTGTGATTTACCGTACTTCTTCGATAACGCAGCTCCTTTATCGCTCTTAATTGCACCTCGAAGTGACCCGAGAGGTCTCATGTTTTTTTTTATCCATTTGTTAACTTGACCAATACTCGTGAATACCCAACAGAACGAGAAGATATCCATTACAAATCGATACTTTATGCATTTTTATCAGCGTTGTGAATTTACGGTTATTATCTGATTCTAACCTCAATACGATATGAAAAATTAGAAATTAATAATAATACAATAATATAATAATTATATAATAATACATAATACATTAATAATAAAATTAATAATACAATTAACAATAATACATTATACATTAATAATAAAATTAATTCCAATCCAATGATAAAAGATTTCAATTTTTTCGCTAAATCATTTATTCTTTACACATATTTTAATTCAACATTATGATAAATTTCGAAAATTTAGCATCACGCCATTCATAGTGCCGAGTTGTTTTTTTTTGTTGTTCTTTTTTTGAGAATTGCGTGCATCCACAGGAAGATTTACTAGGCAGATATAACCCTGTGGAAAGTAACGAGATGGAACGAGCAGCAACTGGCGTACGAAAGGAATTTTCTTCGTTACTCGTTGGCACAAGATTGACCGATAAATATCGACGATATCTCCCGTTGGTTTACCTCCTGATTTCGCATCTTACGAGCTTTTATTTGACTTGGCTTTTTCTGATATGCAAAACGGAAAATCGATATCTCATCTACTTCCCGATTACTTGCACCTCTGAATTTATCAAAACCTGTATCTAAAAAGTGACATTTATTACTTAAGTTGAAAAAATATATGAAAAATAGATTCCATAAAATGTTCAACTTTACGTGATTTTCTAAATCAATTCAAGACGAAAAAATAGCTAAAATAACAAGCTTTTATTTAATATACAAGAAAAAAGTAAGAAATTATGTTTTTACCAAATCACTTATATATGACTATAAATAAAAATTTGAGAGGCTCAAAACTCGAAAATACAATTTTTAATTTACACAATTTCGTTGCCATGTAAAACAACCTTGAATTTTTTAATTAAAAATTAAAAATTCAGTATAATCGAGTGATAACAATTTTTCTAATTACTGTTGTGCCTATTTAAATATTTTTTAATATGACCAAACAGACAAAAATTTACAAAAATTAGTCTTAAAAGCTTTTATTTATACTCATAAATATATGATTAAATAAAAAAGAGAAATTATTTTATACTTTTCAGGACATTAAATAAAAGTTCGTTTTTCAAAAGATATTTTTTACTACACGAATTTATCTAACGAATCGAAGACCAAACGATCAGCCGTGAATCGCCAGCTGTGTTTTGATGAACCAAGTAAACTGCGTACCCGAGAATTCGCACGTTAACGCAGGCAAAAGTGTTGAAAAAAAAAAAAGAAAAAGGCTCGATACCAACGAAAAATCAGGAGTCAGAATGGTGAAGAGGAGTGGCTGTGGAGATATAAATCCGGAATTTTATAACGCCTCTGACTGGCATTTACGATTACGGCTAGCCAGCTGCTGCTGTTGCTCGTATGGGATCATCGATTAGTATCGATTGTATGGAGGACCGCGAGGCTGCTGTGGCTTCCACCTGCTCGTGTAGCTCCCACTTTCCTCATTCAAGTGTCTTCCTTGCGTTACAACGAGTATTCTTTCGCGAACAAGCAAAGGTTACTTTAACGAAGAGCCCACATCGACACTCCATTATTGCGAAAGTGAATTCTCGACATTCCCGAGAATACGTAGAATCTCCAGCGAGTCCGACTTTTATTTTACTCAAGAATGGTAACTCTTGTCTTGAATGAAACCAATAGTTTTTTAAACAACCACAATAGTCTTTTGATCAACCCAATGGTCATCGAATCAACTCAATGGTCTTTCAATCAACTAGAATGGTCATTGAATCAACCCAATGGTCGTTGAAACAACCAAATGGTCTTTGAATGAACCCAATAGTCTTTGAATCAACCAGACTTTGAATCAACCACCCCAATAGTCTTTTGATCGATCCAATGGTCTTTGAATGAACCCAACGGTATTTAAATCAATCCAATGGTCGTTGAATGAACCCAATGGTCTTTAAATCAACCAGACTGGGAGTTGAATTAATCCAATGGTCTTTGAATCACCCCAATAGTCTTTTGATCGATCCAATGGTCTTTGAATGAACCCAATGGTATTTAAATCAACCCAATGGTCGTTGAATCAACCCTGCGAGAGAATAGTCAACCTGAAAATTGATACGAGTCTGGTAGGAATCATTGCCGAATGACGAGAAGACGAGAATAGCGTTTGGCTGCTTTTGTACCCCGGTATGATCGTCACGAGTAAATTATTCGAGGGCATCACCGGTATCAATGCGATAATTTATCGGGCCAGGTGGTTTTTTCGTTGCATGTAATTGCCGGACGTTAGAAAATAAATATGGATGATCGATGATCCAGGAGTGAAGCTACGTTTGGATCCCAGATAGAAGAGGAGGGATTGGGAGAAAGGGAAGAGAAGGAACACTTATCCTCATCGTCCTATTGACTAGAACTGGCATTATCCTGACGTCACGTTGCTGTCGGCGATTCGCTCGGTTGGACCCGAGAGAAATAGAGGAGAGAAAGAGAGAGGATCGAGGTCTCGAAAAGGGAAGAATCGAGGTGAGGGCGTTGTGAGGACCCTGTATCATCGCGTTCTGGAGAACCCAAAGAAGCTACGTAGATCGGAGCTTCGACCTCCTCTCACCCTCCCATCCTTCCTCTTCATCTTCGACGCTTCCTCACGCTCTTACTGCCCCTCTTCCTCTTCTTCATCTTCGTTATTCTTGGAACGTAATCTTGGGGAAGGGTTAAGCGCTCATCGAGCGAACGATAGAACGGTACGACGATGCTGGAGAAAGGATGAGAAATATCGTGGATGCTTTCTCACTTCGTAACTACGAGAGACGCTGACGCGAATCATTAATCCTCCGGGCGAGGATAGCGGCCTCGACGTAGTCTCATCGTGTACACACCGCCTGAGCCAACCTCTTTGCAACTCCTCGGATTTCTATGGGGTATGCATGTACATACCCGTGTGATTATATTCTTTTTCTCTCGCCCTCTTCCTGCCCTCACAACCGACCATTCCCTTCACAGCATCCTCACGAACTGCTCTCGTCTCCAATCCCTTCAACGTTTGCCTTATATCCAGCATATCCTGACTACGACCTGCTCTCAACCAAAGAAAACACTGATAACGCGCACGAGACGAGTACTGATAAAGCCTTCATGCTCCAACAGTTGTTATCTTAATTTGCTGATTTTTTTTTTGAGTGTACAGGATTATTGACAGGAAATTGACAGCTGAGTCAACTGTGATCTTCCAAAATGGAGTTTATTGATGAAATCAAATCGTGTGCTTCAACAACGTGGAAGAGGATGTGATCCCTTTTGATTCTCCATCAGTACTATTCAGCCGGCTTGACAACTGATTCAAGTACGATCTTTCAACAACGTTTATAGAAATTAATGAACTTCGATTTAAATAAATAATTCATGGTTTATTCGCGTACATCGTGCTTGGAAAATATTATGTGAGGTGAAAGGAGAATGATTTATTGATTTTTCTTGGACGTGTCGTATTGCCCTCTGTGTTGACTCTAGAGGATAGTTTCACTGACAGTTGATCGATCACTTGACACTTGGCTGATTCATGAACGACTATCAAACATTGAATATCCCATTCAATGACAGGCACTTGACAGCTGATTAAAGTACTACTTTTCAATAAAATCAAAATATTGATGACGTTTTCCAATAATACAGATTCTTCAGATTCTTGATTCTCTCACTTGTCTAGATTCACGAGGAACGATCAAACATTAAATCAACGATTCCATGACAGGCACTTGACAGCTGACCTACTACTTTTCAACAAAATAAAACTATTGATGAATTTTTCCAATAATACAGATTCTTGAAATTTTTGATTCTCTCAGAGGCTAGATTTTCAGTATTATTCATTTCCCTAACTTGCCTTTAAAGTAGACTCTAAAAAATAATGCATTTTTTTAACCACACCTAATAATTGAACTAGAAATACATCTTTCAACGATACGAAGTTTCTACGGATGTCGAAGCTTCATCAAGTCTCATTAAATTCATGATTTCGAAAAAAAAGCAGAAAGTAATACACCTTAAGAAGTTACGAGCCGATGTTTTCGAGACGAACGGATGGAAAAACCGCAGCAACAGAGAATCGTATGATTCGCGAGAAATCGAGATGGAATTCGCAACGCGTGCGTACTCGGTCCCCCTTACTTTCGCGTTCCCTTCTGCCTCCGGGTGAATCGTTTCAGTTGCAGTTTGCGATTCACCGGCTCGATCGGTAATACGTTCATGGTCTATCAGATACGCGCTCGGGCTCCACACTCCGTAGCCTCTGAATACAGGATACAACGAAGAGCTTATAAACCCGCATACGATTTCGCGCACACAGTGTTGTCCCTGACAAGTTGACGCAACACGGACGATTGCGCTTCGGCGTATAAACCGGCATGGTATCTCAAGTCCCAACCAAGGATCGGACAGCACGGAAGATATCGGAGTCTGGTTACCGTTTGCCGCTTTTCTTTCATCGTTTCGCCTCTTACTCCGCGCTTCATGGGAACTCGACGAAACCAAAGTGGAAGCCAATTCCGGATCTCCAACATTTTCCAGGAATATCGATCCGATTCCAATGTTCCATAGATCAGGATTTAATATTGGATAGATTGTACATCGTTGGACTGCAGAGAAATTGTTTTTCTCGAGTATATTTTATTTTATAAGGTAGGATACGAAAAGATGTTTTTTTTTTATTATTTAGGTGTGGAATCGCTGAATGAGAATCCTAGAAAATGTTTGCTTGATGGCTTTGGGGTGATGAAAAGAATGTTGGGTAATTGGAAAAGTGATTAGCGTTGAATTGGAACGTTGGACACTTCAATGCCATCAATATTCAGCTGAAGCTCCATCAATATTTAACCAGGTACCAACTGATTCTCTAGAATACCTTCCACGAAGCCATTGGAGCTACCGATTCCTTTCTATAACCTTCAATTTCCAACTTTCGTGATTTTCGTTGAATAAGAACAGTGGAAACATCAATGCCATCAATAACCAGCTTCGGCTCCATCAATGATCAACCAAGTACCAATGGATTCTCTAGAATACCTTCCACGAAGCCATTGGAGCTACCGATTCCTTTCTATAACCTCCAATTCCCAACTTTCTGTGATTTTTCCCACCTTTCGTGATTTTTGTTGGATAAGAATGTTCCA